>BQNB010015473.1:9670-73202 GCA_026074375.1 Tanacetum coccineum
TCTCCTTTTATACACCAAGGAGTCCTTTAAAAGATAACTACAAATCTTCTAAACTTCTATAAGATATCAACATATCTTCTAACTATAGAGGATATATATTGAATCAGTCCATACATATCACAAAACACGCTTTTATCTCTTCAACAGTTGTAATCTTTATGCAGCAGTATAAAATCCTCCAGCAGTATTAAGTTTAGTACTGGCAGTACTAACTTTCTTCTGGCAGTACTAACTGGTTAGTACTGTTAGTTATATCTTAAGCAGTATTAAGTATTGGCTTGGCAGGACTAAGTGTGTAGACATTTAATTCCCAACATATTTGATTGAGGAGTGCGTGGAGCCGAGAAGTTATGTGTAATACCATTGGCATTACAAAACTCTCAAAATTGCACCTCATTATCAAATTCTCTACCGTGGTCGGTTCTTATTGACACTATTAAACAACCTAATTGGTTTTGAATTTTCCTACTAAGTATTTCAAATTGATCGAAAGCTTCGGTTTTATCCTTAAGGAATCTAGTCCAAGTATACCTAGAGTAATCATCTACTATGACTAGGGTGTAATGGTTTCCTCCGTAACTCTGTACGGCGGATGGACCGAAGAGATCCATATGGAGAAGTTCTAAGCATCTAGTCGTTGAGACTATATTCTTAGCTTTGTGACTAGTGTGAGCTTGTTTTCCTATTTTGCAAGCATCACAAAAATGTTGGTCAAACTTAAGTTTGGGTAGATTTCTAACTAATTCCTTAGAAGCCAACGATTGAATGAGACGTATGTTTGCGTGACCTAATCTCCTATGCCACAATGTGGAATTTTCATCAATCGTTGCTAGACAAATTTGATCCTTTGGCTTATTTCCTAATTTCATCACATATAAGCCTTTCTTCCTAATTCCTCTACCTATGACTCTACCGTCCTTAGTAATTTCACTATCATGTTCAGAGAAAGTTACTCTACACTTATTATCACATATTTGTCCTATACTTAGCAAGTTAAATCCTAAGTTATCAACATGTTCTACATTATCTATTTTGAGAGAGTCATTAGAAATCGTACCTTTGCCAATGATGTTACCGCGAAGATTACTACCAAAAATGACATTACCTCCATTGTATGCCTTGTAAGTGGAGAAGAGCTTTCGGTTACCCGTTATATGTTTAGAACATCCGCTATCCTTGATCCATTCGTCGGGCTCCAAGTCGACTCTAAGGCATATCTATTTATATAAGACAATGACTCAAACATTTGGTCCCCAATATCTCATGGGTCCAAAGTTGTTAGTGCCAAACATCCCTTGCATTTGATGCAATTGGTTGGGATGTGAGAATGGAAGACACATTTCCCATGGCATGTAACTTTGATGTGGAAAGTTGTTCCAAGTTACGGGAAAGCCATGAGGTTGGTTTTGTCGACCAACATGTCTTTTTGGTTATGGTGTTTTAGGACGAGAATAATTATTATTGACTCTTCTAGGAGGTGGAGTTTTTGATCTAAAATTGGGTTTTGAAAATCCAACTCCGGGTTTTGACAATGGCTTATAGAATTGTTTAACTTCATTGTCACTAGCAACAGGAATTTTGACTTTGTTTACAATTATGTGTTTTGATCTAGGACCCAAAATAGATTTTTGAAAAGACACAATTTTCTCAGATCCAGGCGTTGTTGGTGGCGGTCTCATATTTATTTTGGGGGCTGCCTGGTCAATTTGGGGGCCGCCCATATTTATGAGACCTCCATCAAAAGACGTCTTTTTCTGAGCTTTCATAAATTTTATTTCCTTAGTTCCACTAGATGATGCTTCAAATGAATTAAACCCTAAACCTAATTTATCACCGGAGGGTTTTTGATTACTTACATTTCATTTAAGCAATATGTACTCTTTTCAAATTTGTTTAATCTAGTAGATTCTTCTTTGAGTTTTTCATTCTCAATTTTAAGTGTATGACACTTTGCACAATCAAGATTAACTCCCTTGTTTTTCTCGAGTGTAGACAATTTATCTTTTAATTCTCTAAGCTTATTTTCTAAATTATTTCTAGTAGCTTTTAACCTTTTGTTCTTAGTGATTATCTTTACACTCATTTTGCATAATTTATCATATTCATTGTCTAAAGCTAAATCATCAATTGATGAATTTTCATCACTGAAGTAGGAGGATTCAGAACATACCTCACTTAATGCATGAGCTACGAGACACGTTTCATTTTTAACCTTCTCATCATCTTCTTCACCGCTATCACTCCAAGAGCCGCCAACAAAAACTCTTTGGTTCTTGTCTTTCGGTGGTTTTGGACATTCTCCAATAAGATGATTCGGGTTATCGTATCTAAAGCATTTTCTATTACTTTTACTGTTCTTGTCATCACGGCTTCTTTAGAACGTCTTTTTGTCGTCCCGAGGTTGTCTCACGAATCTATCTCTTCTTTTAAAGAACTTCTTGAAGTCTCTTACCGCCATGGCGTACTCTTCGTCTTCACTACCAGAAGTTGAACACTCTTCATCACTAGATTCTTTCTTAGCCTTTAAAGCAATAGATTTCCTTTCAACTTTTGCTTTGACTATTTCAGAATCTTTCTTGATGATCATTTCGTGAACTTTGAGGTTCCCGATAAGCTCATCAAGAGATAGTGACGTTAAGTCTTTCGACTCTTCAATCGCCGTGACCTTTGCTCTCCATTTAGGATGTAGAGCCCTAAGAAACTTCCTTACGTAGTTTTTGCTAGAATAACCTTCATCAAGAGCTTTAAGACTAGTAATAATAGTATTAAATCTAGCAAAAGCACTATCTATAGATTCGTCTTCGGAAATAACGAATTGTTCATATTGTTGAACCAAAAGGTTGATCTTATTATCTTTGACTTGGCTATTACCTTGATGGGTGATTAACAAAGTTTTCCAAATTTCTTTTGTCGTATTACACATGAAAATTCTTTCATATTCTTTTCTAGGCAAAGCATTGTAAATAACCATTTTAGCTTCATTATTTTTTGCAAGTTTCTTTTTGAGATCATCGGTTTGTTTTTCAAAAGGGATAACCTCATCTAATTTGGTTTCCGAATTTTGTACAATAGGTTGAAAATCACCATCGGTAATAACATGCCAAAGATCTAGATCTTTTGATTTAACATATGTCTCGAATCTATTTTTCCAATAAATAAAACTATCACTTTCAAAAAGTGGTGGTCTTTGCATGGATTGCCCTTCTAGATATTTGTCGGAATCCATAGATCGATCCAAGCTTTAAAATATAGTATATTTTAAAAATCTTGAGTGACCTTGGCTCTCATACCAATTGTAGGAAACTAGAAGGGGAGGTTGAATAGTTTACTGGTTAATTATCCGTTTTAAAACTTTGCTTATAAAATGGTTTGATTCGAGTTGTATGTCAATCAATCAATAATATGAATCACAACTAAACTATCTAATGTAATGAACTAAATAAACAATAACAATATAAAGAGATAAGGAAAGAAACGATCAAACCAAGACACCAAGATTTATAGTGGTTCGGCTACAAAGAACCTCTTCGCCCTACTTCACTCCTCGAGTACTACACTCAAGATTTTACTATGTCAGCAAGCTCCCTTTAGGCGGAGAAAACCGTTTACACGTCGCTTACTTTCTTTTCCGACACTAAGCTAGATGTCGAGTCCTAATCTTAGCTAGAACCAATCTAAGACTTCACTAAGTCTTTATACACTCACAAGATATATACTCTTGGATTGACACACAATCCAATTCACACAAATACACAATTTACACAATTAGATCTACACACAATCTAATTTACACAACACTACAAAGAAATTATAATAAAGAATTGTGATCTTGAGGAGGAGGAAAGAGATCACTTGATAACAATTCGTTTCTAGATGAATACCATTGTTCTTCTCTTGCAATTGATTAGAAGAAGGAAGGAAGAGGGAATTAATCACTTGAAACAAGATCAAGATATGTTAGTGATCAAGATATGTGTTTGAGAAAGAAATAAAGAATAGAGAAAAGTAGATCGGAGAAAATTCGTGGCAAGAGGTTCTGTTTTTCAGATGGGATGACCCAATATTTATAGGAGACAAAAAGAGCTGTTACTCTGCTGGCTGTCCTAGCGGTCCCTAATATATTAGGTGACCGCTAGGCCTATAAGGGGGTCGCTCGTAGAGTACGCTTTTCTTTTTGTCTTTTAGTGGGGAAGGTGTTATCTGTTTTGGAACCTTCCATTTTGGAGGGGGGAATCTGATTTCAAATTTAATGTTTTAATAAAACATTTCTTTTATGAATAAATATTTTGTGTATATATTTTTGTAAATACACTTTTGTAGAAATGTAAGGTTTAAGAAAAATAATTTCTTGATCACTAATCATGTTTAATGATTTGTTTATCCATACCTTAAGTGATTAATCTTAGAAATAGAATTTTACGATTAGTAATTTATAAACGTTTAATTTTATCGTAAACATTTTTACATTTTGTTATTATCAAAACATTGAGAGGTCAAAAAATATAAATAACGTTTTTAGATATTATTTGTATTAACATCTTGATTGTTTTCGATTTGTCTTTTGACAATATGTGTTTTCATAGCGGAATTATCACCGCCGAATTATATGCTCTATGTGTTTTATGTGATATGTGCTCTTGAATGGTAGCAAGCGTATTGGTCGCTTTTATTTTGCCGTGATATGGCTAAGGACGTAAGTGATGGGTATACTTACCCCAAAGGGAGATGAAGATTAGTTTGAAAGGTACGTGAGCCTGGTAGACCATTATTGGTTGTGGCTTGTTAACCCACGAGCATGACCATGGTTGGCTAAAAACCTAACCGTGAATTAGTCGAGATCATTACCAAGAGGCTTGGCCATCCGGCAAGCCAGGTACAATGAGCAATCTAACCTGTTGGGTATGAGCCCGCAAAATGAGCATGGCCATTGTTGAGGCTTCTTTATGAGTAAGCACGGATATTATGCTAAAACTTATAGAAAGCAAGCATGACTATTACGAAGCGATGATAAGCTAGATAGAAACATAGGGTCATTTTAAAATGACTACTAGGCGAGTATGTGCTTAAATGAATATGTGATTTTACATGTTAGCGCTATGATGCGTTTGATGGAGTCGTAGGTACTCCAGAATGTTTTTTTTCTTTTCGCAACCGGTAGGCATTATTAAATGAGACCGGGAGGGCGACACGGGTGTTTTGATTTTGGATAATGATATAAATACATATCGGTTTCGAATATTGACGTATGTCGATTATTAGTTAGTGACGTATGTTTTGATTTTGATTGGCGACGGAAGTTTCGTTCTTGGTTTTGGCGAGCGAAGCGCGCTCAGTTTTTATTATTTTTATGATCGCCAATTAAGTTTGGATCGATCATCCGATTTAGAGATTTTCTCATTAGAACGACGTAATAATTTATTTTAATCGAATCTATTCCACGACGTATGTTGCCTCTTATGATGAGCGCGACTATGGAATTTAAAACAACGTGATTTGGTTTTGTCGAATATATTTTCGCAACATGTTTTGTCTCTTATGATAGGAGCTTACACGATTGATTTTTTATTTTTATTTTGTTGGTATAATTACCATTCGTTTTGATTGATTTCTCATCCGAAAGGTCAAAGAGAGTAGAAATCGCATCTTTATTGGATAAGAACGTGTGAAGTACGTGCTATGACTAGAAGCCGCCATACCACGAAAGAAATATAAGACGGGAGAGTAAGGCCGAAGACGGGACGGCTCCCTTAAGGGTGGGTGGAAGGTAACAACGCGAGTTTTGACGCGTATGACGATCGCGAATTCGACGTCATAATTATTATTTTATAAATTCGTGTGAGCAAACGTCGACATTTAAATTTTTATTTGTCGTAAATAATTATTTTCGTATTTTATTACGAACGAAAATTTAAAATATTTGTTTTTGACATCGTTTGACCCCTCGTTCGTTAATCGTTTTGAGGATCGTAAAATTTATGGCGCATCTCGTTATTATTTTTATGAACATAGATTATTATTTTGTGAATTTTGTAGTCTTCGTTCCTTGCCCTTGGCCAAAGCTCGCATTTAAAGCTCGTGTTTTATTTAAATGGGGTACAAGTTAAGCTTTAAATTAAACATTACACAAGAAATATCACAAGTAATAAAAATAAAAAATATATATATGAAGTTTGCATGCCAAGACCACTAGGCCGGCGCTTAGGTCTCACCCACACACTCATTACATTTGGTTTCCAAGGTTCATGATTACAAGTTACTTCCTATGTTGGATAAAAGGTTTATACACTCTCACACACAAAAGGCTAGCTTAAAAAAATTGTTTTTCTTTCTCTCTTTGTCTTGTGGTTCGGCCGAGTACCATCACCCACACACAATCACCATTTTTCCATTTTGATCTTAAAAACACATTCAAGTATCACTCAAACAATGATATAAATCAAGAAAGAGCCAAGTGTTAGTTGTTTTCTCATTCCCTCTTTTCTTTTTAGTTCGGTCGAGCAAGCCAAACAAACACCCTTGGTGTTTTTGATTTTTCTAGCTTACAAATCTTGTTTAGATGGTCCTAACTTAAACATCCATGTAAGAAAAGGTGGCATGCAATAAGGTTTTGTGTGAGGTCTTATATTATTGAAGCAAGAGGGTCATTGGGTTTGGTTGAGGGTTCGAACCAAGGGAGAGACCACAAGGGTGTGAATTATTGATTTGTTATTGATTTAGTTTGATTTGGGTTTTGTTTGGTTGGTTTTGGGCCGCGGCTAAGACACAAGGAGGACGACACGACACTTTTATTTTTCCGATCTTGCTTCGAATAGCATAGTAAGCATTCTTTTTATTTTTGTTATGTTCAATCTCGTTTATTGAATAATACAAATTGTTGCATGTGGTGAAATCGACTTGATCTTGCGCTGATTTGTTAGATGGTGTTATAAAATGATTGAGCGAGTTAAGTATAAATTATAGGCCATGTTGGATATGCCGCAAGTGAGATTTTGGGTCAAAAACGAGTTTTTGGGTGATTTACAAAGGGTGTACTTTGTGCAGAAACTTTGGTACGATAAACGAGAGTTGAGATTTTATAAAATCTAATTTTGGACATAAAAATACGATAAAGCTTTCTTAGACGATCGTTTTGACATAAAGTGGAGCTTCTAACTCCTAATAACGAAAAAGTTAGAGCTAGAACGAGATATATATTTTCGACATAAAAACTCAGCACTTGTAGATAATTGCGTTTGCTGTCAGGAAATTAAACGCTCGTTTTGAGCACTTTTGATCCCGTTTCGGCCTTCCGGCGAAGCACGAAAGTTTCTCAGAATGATGTTTTGCTTTGCCGCGAGGCTCGCTTGTTTTAAAATCGAGTAATAACGGGTCAAAACCCAATGTCAAAATCTGCGTTTTTATTAAAAAGAGTCAAAGTTCCTGCAGAAACTTGCAGGGGCATTTTGGTCATTTTATGTCGAGTTTCGGGTCTCGGCTAAAACTAAAAAGTTGTCCGGAATGTCGTTTTACATCAAATCTCTTTTTGGTCCGAGTCGTAAAAATGTGATATAGCGGGTTAATCCAATTAAAGTCTAATGTTGACTTTTGAAAGTCAACGGGTTAATACTAAACTTGTTGGGTATAATAAAAGTAATTACACGCTATTATTACAACGAGTAAGATATTTTAAACTTAGCCATTATTATGAACAAAGTAGATTCTAAAAATAGAAACTTTGTAATATACGGGACATAGTCCCGATGTGAGTAAATAATAATCAAATTGAATGTCGAAGATTTGACGAGATAATTAAATATTATTATGAATATGATTGGATAACAAGACTTACTAAAAATGGTAACTTTTTTCGATTAAGCGATGTATAATATAAATAGAAGGAATAATCGTACCTAATACTGTGGGGTTTTAGGATCTAAGGCGCAAGTAGATTCTCATCACATGTATGAATACATATACTATATAAATATATGATTTTGTTGATACGATGAACGCATCGTTGATTATACTTTTCAGCATAGTAATCGAGCGACATAAATTATAGGTCGTGATCGTGTTCGTTGATCTTCCGTGGATTGTTTCGATTATTTGATCTTCTGCTTCGATCAAGGTGGGTTCATAGCCTCGCTTTTAAGTGTTTTAAATGTTTTTAAACCCGCAAGGGGGATACTTGCTTGTTTTGAAAATGAGAACGCAATGTGTTTTGATGCTAAATATGATTCCATGCACTATTGTGAGTATATGCCTTTTTGATGTGTGACCGTTAGTTACCATGTGTTAGTGAACGTTAATGCATTAAATAGATCTATTAGGTTTGACAACCCTGTCCGGGGTTTGAATCCGTTGGGATCGTCATGTCAAACGAACATTTTGTGGTTAGTATTATGAGAAGTGGCATACTTCTCGGACATAATTTCGTCCTACGGGATGAATGTGTTAAGTTTCGGTACACGGGCTCTTTAGTTGGAAATCAATATTTTTATAAATGTGGACTACAAGCCAACGGTATACGTTTTGTGGAACCCAAATATGCGTTTCTATGTGTTAAGTGTAAAACTCTATGAAATTTACTATCGTTTTGTTGACTTTTTAAGCATGTATCTCAGGTTAATTGTTGTTGATGGATGGATGGATGGGACGGAACGCGGATATCAAGGACGGTGTCTCGGTGAAGTAGTGTCATTAAATAAAACAAGTGTTTTAGAAATCAAGTTGCGTTGCGACTTTTAGAAATAATTTCTATAATGATATTGGGACCTATGTAACTATGATCTTTCTAATAAATGAAATTGTGTTTTATAAATGTATCTTTGGAACGTTTACTGGGACTCGTGTGCATGTATTATGAAGTAGCACCCCATATGTTGTATTCCGTTGCGTATCGTAGTTTGGGGGTGTTACAGTATGTGTCATAAGAAAATTAAATTTGGGTAAAAATCACCTTTTATGCTATGTTTCGATATATTACCCACCATTTTAAGGACAAAACAAATGGCAAATGAAAGAATAGTTTCTAAGGCTTATTTCCCGCCTTACGCTTAAGTTGAACATTGTCCCCAATGTTCTATAGAAGTACCTGTAAAAACGAATAAAGGGAAAAGGAAACAAGGAAAAGAAACTAGTACTCCCCTGGTTTGCTCAATAATGGAGAAGAAACATGCGATAACTGGTTAAATCGTCCTCCAAGAATCATCCAATGAAATTTCCTAAGAATTTCCAAGCTTTTTCTCATCAAATATAACCTGTAATCAAAGACAACTACACCAAGCATAAAATGTGTGATAGACAAATATACAATATGAATTTAGGGTTTGACTCGATAAAGCAGTAAAGATAGAATGAAAGAATTGTTAAACTCATTAGGTTTTTTGCAGGTTTGTAACAGAAGAATACATATATTAAATGTTATGCAAGTTTTATTTTCAAAAATAATTAAAAACTTTAAGTTTTCTGGACCTGGGTGTTTGAAACGCGTCGGGTTTTGTGACCCGTCCACAGGTATCGCTGGTTGACGACGTCGCTTGTTAATCGTGACGCCGTCTCCACAGTCTATGAAAATGAAATTTTTGTTTTTGATGAAAAATTTCCTGCACTTGATTCCATAGGTTAATTCCTGTATAAATGGCTGCATAAAACATGAGATTTAACAATTCAATCATATGACTCAAAACTGACGCGAATTAATCTAGACAATTCATTTAACATGTTTGAATTTGGCTCAAAAGCCGGATAAATTCTCCTACACTTATTATTTGCAAAATACATTTGATTGAAATTAAGACGAGGTTAAAGACAAACAAAGCATGATTACAAGATATTTCAAACATAATAAAACAAATGGTAAAGAATTAAAACACACATGACACTTCTAATTTACGGGAAAAGTAAATTGGGTTGCCTCCCAATAAGCGCTTCTTTTTATTAACGAGTCTTGTAGCTAGACTCGAAGTCCTTTTACTCCTTAAGCTTGATGATACTTATGTGGTTAGTTTTGAGTTTTTCAATTGTTTCCCTGTCTCTTTTGTAAGTGCATCCAAGGTTCATGCAAGCTTTGTAATACCCCTTTCTCTTTTCAATGACATGCTTAAACCCCTTCTTTCTAACCTTCAAGTTTTCAACAAAGAATGCCTCAAACTTATCCTTTTCTAAGGAGGATAATAGGTCTAATTCTTTTGTCCTTTGAGGCATTCTAAACACGACCTCGTCGTCCCTTTGGGCAAACCTAATTAATCCTAAAGATTTATCATAAGCGAGTTTAGATGTATGCGCAAAAGGCTGTCCCAAGACTACTTTACTTAACCCACTATCAATGATGCTGCCCAAATCTTCTAAAATCATAAAGTCCACAACATAAACGAAGCAACACGATAAAATATATGAACATTTTTAGCTCTTCTAACGGAAGTTGCAAAACTATATTATGTTGTATGGGTTTCTACGTGCTTGAAAGGATTTTTCTCATTATTATTTGCGGTAAAGCACGGAGGACTTGATGTTGACATGGAGATTGTAGATAAATATATGCATGGCACGTTGTAAACGATGTCGAATTAGCAAGGATATCTTTATAAGATCAAGGGGTCGCCTTTTCTAATCTTGGTTCTAGGGTTGAGAAAGGGGGTTGAGGTTCTCTTAATAGTTCCTTATGGTAAGCTAGCTCTTTCTCAATAGGGAACCTATCCTTAAACAATTCTTCCTCAAAATTGTTTCTTCGTTGCGTTCTTAATTCAAGTTCCTTCATTCTTTCTTTAGGGCAGAAGATTTCGTAGTCAGAAGATTGGTTGGTTAATTCGTTCATGGTTTTGAAGAGGAGAGAAAATCAATGTTTGTCTTATTTGTAAAAAGCTTGTTTATTCGACCGTAAACTTAGCTGAGTGGATGACAGGTGCGTTTCCTGAGGAAGAGGATATAGGTCGAAGATGATTCAATTCTCCTAGTGAAGAGTGGAATAGGTTAATGGAATTACGAACAAATACACAAAGAAAAGATTAGACGTCGTGAAAGCTAATATGCGGAAATTAAAATCTTACTTGAAAGGATTCAAGACAAAGCAAAAACTAGCTAAACTTGATCAAAAAACCCTAACTATTTCCCAGCTGATAGGCGAAATCTTGATTCGGTTGTTGTTAGACTTCTACACGAAGTTTTACAACTCCCTAGGTAGAGCACCTAATTGTTGTAGTAGTAGTATAGGCAAGACTCGGGGGGTTGTTATCGTTCACTCGAGGAATAGGTTAGGAAGGCTTGATAACGGTCTAACAGAATTCTAAAGGTTGAGGGAAGATTATTTTTGTGTTTTTATATTTTATGGAAAGCAAGTAAATCATATAATTGGAGAGGTGGTTGGTTTTAGCTATTAAACTAAATAATAATCTAAACTAATGGTGATAACAATATGATAAAAGATTGTGTTTATTTAATCATGTATTACTCCCTAGATTGCTTCTCCCAGTGTTGTTGCTTTGTCACACTTGTGATGATCTGTGTAATTATTTCCTAAGTCATGAACGAATTACACGAACCCGCCGTCTACTTAGTATTCCGTTAGAGCAACGCACAAGTAAGGTAGTATGAAGACTATTACAAGGCCCATACGGGTATACTAAGTGCATGTGAAATATATTAAGAGTGGATCAACCATATTAGGAGGCAAGGTAGTATGAAGACTGTTAACTGATGGTATCCTTTCTACACAATCATGTTTCCCTAGACATATCAACAATGATACAAACAAAAGCTGGTTTTCTAAGACCTAACATGCACATCCATCACAAGAAGCAACACCACTAAGATCTACATTCTAGGTTTCATACAATCATAAATAAACACAATATGAGGTTTAGCCAAGCATGTTAAAGATAAAGCAAGAACATAGATAAATCAAACAACACATAGACATATTGAATGATTAAATAAACCTTACTTGATTAAAACATGAGTTGGGAGGAAAGTTCATTAGGGTTTTTAGGCCCAATTAGTCGCCTAACAGCTGTTAAACGAACTAGGGTTCGTACCCTATTTTTATTATAAAGTTACACACTTAAAACCCTAAATTCGGGTTTGTATATATAGGAAAATCACTGTGGCGGCGTTGTGTTTTAATCGTGACGCTTTTTTCGTCATGAAAAGAGAATATTTAGATAATGGGCTGGGTCATGTGCTTCTGACGCTCATCGTGGAATCTTGTGGACACCATCTTGGTCTTCTTGTGGACGGTGTCACGTTGTATCTCCGTGCTTTGTCTCCAGCACGCTTGAGATCATTATTCCTTGAGAGATTGTTTGGCTGTAGGTCCGTAGTCTTGTTTGTTTCTTTTGCCAAAATGAGCCCAAGTTCTCGTTTGTAATTCTTCCAAATCGTCCTCCAATGCAAATACTGAATGAACGATTAGTAACATATTTTGGCATAAACACCACGATTTAGGGGGTTAAAGACCCCAAAAAATTGTTAATAAAATGACACTGTCATCACAAAACGACAACGAATTAGTTTTGTCGGCAATTTTGAAACTGCATGAGTATTCCCACCGATGTTGTTTCACCTCGATAACGGGTTTATTTCGTGTGAACCAACACTTAAAATACTGTACAAATACTCACGGCACCATAGAGTGAGAGCGGTTGTTTTTTTCACACCTCTAAACGTGTCCGTAATCGTTTCGAATTCGCTGTATTGTAGAAACAAAGTGTGTGTGTGATCTTTTTGATAGAATTAACTTTTAAAATAATATGAATTTACATAATTCTAAGTATAATATAGAAAACTACTATGTTGACAGTTCACGCTAAACGTAATGGATGGTCACCCCTCACGTGTGGCCAGTTTTCTCATGCGTCACCCTATTACGGAGGGGGTTGGCTCATGAGTTGTATGAAGAGAGAATGCTATAAGTTCATTAGCTTTTTGGATGTGTTGCAAAGTGGTTAGGCCCCCCATTCAACGACTATAACGTGTTTAGGTAAAAAAAAAGTTTTACCCAATATGATTTTTTTATCTATAAATACCTCAAAAAACTTTAACATTTTTAAACATAATTTTTATTTATATACATCTCATTCCACATTTTTAAACTCTTACAAAATGTCTCTACAAAACACTCCACGAACCATAAAACGTCAACAACAAAACACTACCCGAAACACTCCCCCGACACCCAAAGAAACATTTTGTCTCGGAAATACTTAACCTTCTTATGAGGTGTCATTTTTACACTTTTTTGGGTCATTTAACCCCCTAAATCATGAAAATATGCTCAAAATATGTGCTTAATCGTTTCTTTTTGTATTGTTAGCACTTGAATGACATTTGGATGAAATACGCGTGACTTGGGCTCATTTTGGGAAGAAACATACGAGATTACAACTCTACACCAAATTCGATAAAGAAAAGCCATACAACGGCTGGAGATGACGTCACAAAAAACTGTGACGACGTCCGGATGTCAAAGAGACGGCGTCTAGATTTCTGGAGACGGCGTCTGAAGTAGCCGGCTTAAAGAAATCCTAAGAAGATTCGGCGTGGAGACGACGTTGCAACTTGCATATAGAGTTCGTAGTTTCGAGACTATTTTGCTATATATTACAAAATATATTAGGGTTTTTTTAGTTTGTGGAACTCGGGAGTTGTATTATAGAGTTAGATTATTGATGTGGCGTTGTGTTGTATTTATTTGTGACGATTCAAAGTTTTAAATTTATATTTTGCCGACTTAACCAAAAACAACACTTTAACGGGCAGTGTACCCGGTCGGTGGTAGATTCGTAGTAAGTAGGGTGTCGAACACTTAAAGCGAGGTTAAATCTCTTAATTTATTTATATTTTGTGTTTATCTATCTAAGGTTATTTCTAATCTAAGTCAAAACCTATACCAAATAATCTATGTTCTCGTTTCGAATCCTAATTTCTAACAAGTAAGGGGCGGTTTCCTGCCTGAGAGAATGCTACACGGGCATTGGCTGGGTGTCTACAATCAATTCAAGACACTTTAACCCACGCAAGCAAATTAACAAAGATAAAAGAGCGGTCGAGCCTTATGATAGAAAACTGTATTAGCCATCATTAATCCGATTAGAAGTTGGTTTGTTTATTCAGTGCAATGATTACTTATCTCGAAGAGGCATATCATTCTTAGACTTAGGCGGGGACTTCTTCATATGTACTAGTGAAATTAATTCTATCACCAATTAAAAAGCATAAGCAAGTAAAGCATCTTTATCAGTACCTGTGGATTTTTAATTCTATCTTAGGGATTAATCATGGTGATCAATTGTTAAACATAGCTCATTTAGAGATTTACCCATCTTACCGATTAATGTGGCTATTTATACACTAGTAGTCCACTTGTCCAACTATCCAATGGAATCAGAACATTATTTGTTGAATTATCTAGATCACCTACCATTAGTAATCATGTTTAATAAACCAAAGGCAATATCCAATTAACTAGTTAATCCCGAAGCGTATCACAGACACAGATTTAGCATGACAATATTTGTGATCCTATTATTCTAGATGTAAAAATTACTATATGGAGAGCTATCCTGGTATCTAGATTACTTGGTCCGTATCACTAGGGATCTCGTGAATGAATAGTCGAATACAAAAGCAGTAAACAAGTATAAATTGATAAATACAGTAAACAGAATGCAATGATTAAATTAAGCAATCGAGATTTACAAATCCATAACATTCAGATCTTCATAATACATGGCTTATAACCACGATTGTATTAGCCTTCAAACATAATATTTATTACAGAGTAATTGTTTTAGCTAAGGTATAACTAAACGAGTTAACGATGTTACCCAAAAATGAACGATTACAAAAGTATAAGAAATTACACGTTGTCTTCTTTGGATTGGAATGCGTAGCAAGACCTCTTTTGCTCTTTTTCTCCTCTAAAAATTGAATTTTGTGGTTTAGGTATCGAGAATATGATTTAGCACACCTAAAACTCATTTTTGAGTTTTGTACTTCATTAGGTTGGAAGTCGGTTCGATACGGCGTATTGGAGGTTTCTTAGAGTATGGACCACGTTTGATATCTTCCAGAATATTCACATACTATATCTTCAATATGGCGTATTGACTTCTTCTGGATACGGCGTATTGATCTTCTTTCCTTTGTGGTCTTTGGTGAGTGCAGGCACGGATACGCCGTATCTTCCTTGATGGATACAGCGTATTGGTCTTCAGAATAGTAATCTTCAAAATATCTTCATTTAAGCTCCAGAATGCGCGCCTTTTGCTAATATTCACCAAGTACTTCATAATTACTGCAATTCTCAAATATAAACGATTAAGTAACAATTCTTTGCAATAATTATATAAAATGGGTTAAATACATGGGATAAATGATGCTATAAAATAGACGTTATTTGATGTCATCAATTATTATCAGAATTTAGGTCGATTTTAGGGTTCTTAAACCCTCTTGTTATCCACTTAACTACCATGTTTTAATCAAGTAAAAGACCTTCTATCCCTTTAATCTTCAATATGTCATTATTTTGTTTGATTAATTGATGTTCTTCGTCTTTTCTTTAAAATGTTATGCTTGATTTATAGTGTTTGCTTATGATTACATAAAACTTAGTTTTTGAATCCTTTTAATATTGCTTCTTATTAATAAGTGTGGATGTTAGGCTCTAGAAAACTAGCTTCTTAATTGCTTGCAAACACGTCTAGGGAAACGTGATCGTGTAGAAAGGATACCATCGCAACAGTCTTCATACTACATTGCCATAATGTGGTTGATCAACTTTTAAGTGTTTGAATGCGTGTAATGTACTCTTGAGGGCCTTGTAATAGTCTTCATACTACCTTACTTGTGTGTTGCCTTAACGGAATATTACATAGACGTCGGGTTCGTGTAATTCGTTAATGAATTAGGAAATACTTACACATTACATCACAAGTGTGACAAAACAATGTGATTAAGAAGAGCAAACTAAGGAGTAATACATGATTAAGTGAACACGTTTATTAATTTATACGAGTTTCTACAAATAGATTAGATTAGTAGTTTAATTAGTTTAAAATCAAACCCCTTCAAACTAGAGATTTTACTTGCTTTTATAAAAATATAAAAATACAAAAATAATCTTCTTTCACCTCTTAGACCTTAGTTACATTCTGTTCGAGCCTTCCCAACATTATTTCCTACGTGAACGATAAATCAAACCCTCGAGTCTTGCCTATACTACACTACAATGATTAGGTACACTGACTAGGGGATTGTAAATCTTCTTGTGAGTTTACAACGACCGCATCAAGTTTTTGGCACCGCCGCCTGGGAGTTGTTTAGGTTTCAAATTTAATTTAGCTTAGGTCTACTCACGAGATTCCCATCACGTAAGATTTTTACTTTCTTTTAATTAGCTTTCTTTTCGTCTATCTTTTCTTTGTGTGTTTGTTTATAATTTTCTTTTCAAGTAATCAAGTTTTCACGATGGATAACACTGACCCACCATCGCCACATAATTCACTAGTTTCATTAATCATAGATAAAATTTGTAAGCTCAATTCATTCCTTGAATCATTAAACTTAATTCCCCCATCATCTAACATATAATTTATTTGCACAAAAGAAAGTGAAGGAGACATAATGTTTGTTGAGTTAATTAAAAAGTATGATGATTCTAGTGAAAGAGAGTTAGGAGAAGACGATAATGTAGTAACAGGAAAACAATTAGGAGTAGAGTACCTTGATAAATTTCCAACTAGAGCGAATAATTAGCATATCAGTAAAGTACTTTTATGTGTGCCACGTATTCATCTACTGTTCTGAGGAGTAAAACCATCATTGTAGGAGGAAGTCCTTCGAACCTTGAAATACCATGCAACATAGGACATGCACATGTTGGAAAAGCCTACATAGATCTTAATTCTCCTATAAACATCCTGACACGTATGCAATATAATTGGATCACGAGAAAACAGCTTAAACCTAGGGAAATTGTGAGAGCCTTAGAGAAATTAGTAATTTCGCAGGAAGAGTCAGAGGAATGCATGTCTTTGTAGGAAATTTCACATATGTTTCAAATTTTGTGATTATTGAGGATATTAGTTCGGCTCTACACCCTAGATTATCACAAGTAGTACTTTAAATACCTTTTGTTGAACTATCCAACATAACTTGTGATTTATCATTAGGAGTAGTAAAGTTCATAAATGGAGCCGATGAAATTGCTTATAAGATACCCCATAAGATTTGAAACAATATAATTCATTGTTGGATATAGAAAAAGGACGCAAAAATTTAATTTATATATGATATATAATATAATTTTATAAATTAATATATTAATTAATAAATTAAAATTTATTAAATAATTATTATTTATAACAAAAAAAATTTTTAAAATTTTAAAAATTATTACAGCATTACACAATCAGTCTACTTTATGAATGAGGAGGACAAGAGAAGAGGAGTAGATTATGTGATGAGTAAGATATTAGGGTTTTATAAAGAATGTTTGGAACTTGGATCCGAATACCTGACTAGACTTTAGGGAAGTAGGACAGAAGAAGGAGTCACGTAAGGAGTGTGTCTCCGAGTCTAGCTAAAGACTCTATAATAAACAAAAGCGCTTATTAGGAGGCAACCCAGTTTTATTTTCCCGCATTTTAGGAGTGTCATGTGTTTTTATCTCTATTTGTTTGTTTATATATGTTTGAATTCCATGTAATCATGCTTTGCTTTGTTTTTAACCTCGTCTTAATTGCAATCAAAGGTATTTTGCATTAAATAAGTTGTAGGGGAAAATATCTGGTTTTTATGAACCATTTCAAACATATAAAATGAATAGTTTAGATTAATTCACGTCATGTCTTGTGTGTCGTGTATGTTTGTTTTGAGTCATATGATTTTACTAATTGTTCTTGTGGTTTATGCAGTAATTTTTACAGAAAATAATTAATAGGATACTTGTGCAGAATTTTTTCCAAGGAACGAAGAACATTTTTTTTACAGAGTCTGGATACGGCATCTGGAATTTTTCCATACGGCGTCACCACTCCAGCTCATGTAAAATTTGCATTTTCTTGAATTTAAAAAAAAAATAGTTTTGTGTAATTTCTAAAACTTTTAATTTCCTAATCCTTGCAGAAAACCATGATTAAATTAGTACATTCATCCTATATTTATTGCTTTCATAATGTCTAAACCCTAATTATTATGTTGTATATTATTATCCCGCCGATTTTACGCCAGGTGTAGTTTTTTCTTCTCTTTGATTTGTAGGTTATATTTTATGAGGTTAAACCGGAAGTTCTTTGGATTTTCATCTGGGGACAAATTTAGCGGATTATTTGTGTCTATCTCCATTTTGAGCAAAGAAATTACTTTAGCTCAAGCACTTGAAGCATTAAAAACTTCAAAACCCAAAGTGAAAGGGATTGTTTTTCAAGAGCCAAGTAAATCTACAACAACAATAATAATTTCTTCATAACAATCACAAGACAAGGGTAAAGGAATATTGATAGAACCTGTAGAGCCTATGAAGAAGAAAGATCTAATCAGGCTTGATGAAGAAGTTGCTTTAAAATTACAAGCTAAATTTGATGAAGAAGAAAGACTTGCAAGAGAGAAAGCTGAAAAAGTAGAAGAAGCCAATATTGCCTTGATTGAAACATGGGATGATATACAGGCAAAGATTGATGCTGATCATCAATTGGCTGAAAGATTGCAAGCACAAGAACAAGAAGAGTTGTCTGTTGAAGAAAAGGCTACATTATTTCAACAACTCTTAGAGAAAAGAAGAAAGCATTTTGCAGCTAAAAGAGCAGAAGAGAAAAGAAACAAACCACCAACAAAAGCTCAACATAGAAAGATAATGTGTACTTACCTAAAGAACATGGAAGGATACAAGCTCAATGATTTGAAGTTGAAAGAGTTTGATTCTATTCAAGAGATGTTTGACAAAGCATTCAAGAGGGTAAATACATTTGAAGACTTTAGAACACAGTTGGTGGAGGGCAAAGAAAAGAGAGCAGGAACTGAGCTAGCACAAGAGATTACAAAGAAGCTAAAGGTGGAAGATGACAAAGAAACAGCAGAGATTAAAAAGTTAATGGAAATCATTCTAGATGAAGAAGTAGCAATTGATGCTATTCCTTTGGCTGTTAAGTCTCCAAGTATTATTGACTGGAAGATTCATAAAGAAGGAAGAAAAGGCTATTATTAAATAATAAGAGCTAATGGAAAATCTCAAATGTACATGATCTTTAGTCACATGCTTAAAAGTTTTGACAGGGAAGATTTGGAAACCTTGTACAAGTTGGTAAAAGCTAAATATGAGTCAACAAGACCAGTAGAAGACTTGGATTTGGTATTATGGAATGATTTGAAAATAATGTTTAAACCACATGTAGAAAATAATGATAGAGGAATCAACAAGACTACAAAGTGTTGAGTTGGAAGCTGTATGACTCTTGTGGAGTACATTTCTTGAGGATGCAACATATGCAGATTTATATGTTAGTAGAGAAGAAGTATCCTCTTACACCATCTACACTTACAATGATGTTGGAAAAGAAGCTTATGATTGACTATAAAAGTGAAATGGCTTATTAGCTTCTTAAATTCATCATAAAATAGCTTAAGAAGTAAAGAAGTGTTTGGAAGCATCCTCCTTGTGTTGATGAAGCTTTAAATGAAGAAACTTGATGATTTTGAAGAAGAATATCAAGTTTAGGGGAGGATTATTGGGATTAAAAGTCTTCTTGATGTTGTTTGAATTACTACTGCTTATGTTTATGTTAATGCTGCTCAGCTAGAGTTAGTACTGCTCAGCTGGAGTTAGTACTGCTCAGAGACTTCAAAGAAAATATGCTAAGTGTTTACTACTACTAGTACACAGTTAGTACTGCTAGTGAATATTAGTGCTACTGATGAACTTCAAAGAAAATATGCTAAGTAGTTACTACTGCTAGTATAAAGTTAAGACTGCTAAGCTGAAGTTAATGCTGCTAGTGAAAATATGGTTGAAGTTACTACTGCTAGTGAATATCAAGTTAATGCTGCTAGTTAGTACTGCTTATATGATATGTATTAGTTTTGTTAGAAAAGATTTTTAGAGATAACTTAGGGAGTTGTAAGCCGACAAGGACCTCATTGTGTATAAAAGAGAGGTCTAGGCATAGAGTTTGAAGTACCAGAACCAAAACCAAAAATCAATCTTAGTCGTATAATTCTTAGCTTCAAGGTCTTTGTAACCCTAATACTTTGAGAGTATTCATATTATTATCATTAATAATATTGGAGCTTATTTGTTGAAATCGTATGTTCATTGAATTACTGGTTCATTGATAATTCTTCTTAATATTAAAGATTAGATTCTGCATAATCTTTAATACATTCAAACAAAGTTTCTACTATAGTTGTGTTAGATTTATCTAATATAACTAAACCTTAAACAAGCTTAAGGAATTCGATCTATTGAAGTGGGATCAACACTTTAAAGCATTCAGAAACCTTATGTGCCATAACTATGCGTTATATGGTCTGAATGACATGAAAACTGAGTCCGTGCGAGAATCCAACCTTAGATAATGGTGGATTAGCACTTTGATATCATATCATGTATATGGTGATAAGAGTTTGATTAACTCTTTTAATGCAGTTGAGAATGGAGAGAATGATTTTTAGGAAACTCTTCAACTGCTAATATTAGGGGAAAAGAAGATGTGATTCACATCTTGAAAATAGTCTAAGTTAAACAACGCGGTGTACGTGCTAAAGATTCGTAGGAAGCTTGTGTCCGGATAGTTGCTTAATGAAATTTGGCTTTCATCTTGTGTTTGAATCAAATAAAAATTGAGCTAACGAATAACATAATTTAAGTCCGTATGGGTTACACCTTCTAAATATTTAAGCTGAATGTATTTTCTAATGGTCATTTCAGTAAAATAAGTATGAATTCAGCTTATTTAATTGTTTAAATGTATGGCATGGCTGACTCGGACATGTTTTAAATTTTAACTCAATTAGATACCCATTTTTGTATTGACACGGACTACAAATTAAAACTTGTATTGAAGCCAAATTAACAAGATTGTCTTTTCTCTCGGTTGAATGAAAAATAACAAAGCCCTTGATATGATTCACATGGTTTTATGTGAGTTGGAATTGATACCTACTAAGGTAGCGAATAGCAAGTAATTCATCATATTTGCTAATGGTGGTACAAAATATTGCTATTTATACTTACTTGAGAGTAAGGATATAGACAAGATTGTTCTATATATATAAGTTGAGAATCAACTTATTATCAAAAACAAGGTGGTTTGAAGTCACATCGGAGGTGAATATGTGTCTCCATTTCTAAATTTATATGATAAACTTAGAATAAGACATAAATTTAGTGCTCTTGATACTCCAACAATAGAATTGTTGAAAGAAAAGAACCGTGCCTTAGAAGATATGGTTAATGCCATGTTCTTAAGTCCTTAGTTTAAAAGCCATGAACATGCAGTGGGGGAAAGCGATTATCTTATCTTTTAGATAAGATCCATTGTAACAAAAAATAAGATAGTTCTTATGAAATATGGATCAGAAAAAGACTATCTTATAAGTATTTACAAATTTGAGGGGATATCTAGTTAAGATATCCGTATTAAACCCCAAGGTTCAAAAGATTTGACCTAAAACTGTTAATTGCATATTCTTAGTATATGCTCATAACAGTAGTGCTTATGGTTTCTTTGTGTATGTTGATGTATACAATGATACGATAATGGAATAAAGAAGTGCTTCCTTCTTTGAAACTATAATTCCTTGTTAACTAAGGAAATTGGAAGATCATCTAGAATAGATGACGAAGTTGTCCAAGATAAGAGACAACAGGATGATAATGATCTCCAAGATGAGAGACAAGATCAACCAAAGGAAGAAGAGGTTGAACCTAGAAGATGCAAAAGGGTAAAAACCAAGAAATTATTTGGACCCGATTTTGTTTCTTTTAATGGTAGAAAATAAACCTACTTCTTATCAAGAAGCAGTAACTTCCTCGTAATGGCTCAATGGAAGAAGCCATTATAAGTGAAATAGATTCTATTTTACAAAATCATGCTTGGGAGCTCGTGGATTTACTTTCCGGTTGTAAACCACTAGGCTATAAATAGATCTTCAAGAAGAAGATGAAAGCCGATGGCACCATTGTCAAGTACAAAGCAAGATTGGCAATCAAAGGATTTAGAAAACAAGAAGGTCTATATAACTTTGATACTTATTCTACGCGAATAACCCCAATTAAGATGATACTTGCTATTGTCGCATTAAGAAATTGGAAAGTTCATCAAATGAATGTGAAAATGACATTTCTAAACGAGGATTTAGAAAAAAGTACTATACATGAACCCACATAAGGGTTTCATGGATCCTGGATTAGAGAGCAAAGTTTGTAGGCTTGTTAAGTCATTATATTGCTTAAGGCAATCTCTTAAACAATGACATAATTTTTTTTGACCATATCATGTAAGAATGTGAATTCAAAATTAATGGATGTATGTGCGATCGATAGTATATATGTATTCTTGTGTTTATACACAGATGGTATAATTAATTATCACTAGAAGTGATAACAAGATAAACAAATCCACTAATGACATGTTGGAGTCAAGATTTGACATGAACTTCATTAGTTGTTGCCTTGTTGGATATGGTTCTTGGAATGTGAACCAATATGGATTTGTTTTGAAGTCAAAAACATTATAAGAACAATATTCTTGAGAGGTTCAATGTGGGGGATTCTGGCCTAGCTAGAATTCAATGACATCTTTTTAATTCTATTTAAAATAGAGGTAAAGGTGTTGCCCATTTTGAATACTCAAAGAATATTGGGCATCTTATGTGTGTAATGACGTGTGTGTGACCTGAATTTATAACCAGGTCAAGTATACCAGTAATTCAAGTGATGATCATTTGAATAGTATTATACGAGTATCGTGATGATATTATAATTGCATTATAGAAGTATTCCGATACTATCAATTGATAGGTGTATGCTAATTTGGATTCTTACCTTAAAAATAATTAGATCCATAGAGCGGAATGTACTTATGCTAAGAGGAAAGATTTATGTCTAGAAAATATTAAAGTATTTCAAAAAGACGTTTATAACTAAATCTATGATGAAATATGAATTTATCATTTGAGATAAATTTATAAAATATGCGGGATATTTACGTTAATTTGTAAAGAAAATACCAAGATGGCGTAAAACGGTAACGACCATGTTTATAAAGTGTGATAGTTAATTGTATTTTGACAGAGCTCATATCATAATATAAAACGGTAAGTCGAGACATATCCATTATAGACGGTGATTGGTGCGACAACTACTCTCAAATAAAGTTATCACGATTGACTACGTAAAGTCAATGGTTAAGATCGCGGATTCGCTTACGAAAGGCTTAAGTAGAGAGTTAGTTAGAGAGTCGTATAAAGGAATGTGACTAAAGTCCTTAAAGGAATGAGTTTCTATAAAGGAAAACCTAACAGTTGACTGGGAAGATCCCCTAAGATTCTGGGTTTTAATAGGACAAACCTAATATAGAAATATGGGGGTAGTCCGTCAATATGGGGGTGTTACTTAAAATTATAACATCCTAGTCCATTCCTATAAAAAATATGACTTGTTGAGAGGTTAAACATATGGCTCTAATGATTCATGATGAAATCATAAAGCATAATGATTCAAGATGAAATCACAAACATATGTTTTTAATGATTCAGGATGAAATCACCTATGTGAGATAGAAGTGGGGTCGCTTCGAAAGGAATTTGGGTAGGCGGCATTCCTAAGAGTTCTTGCAAGAACCAAGTAGTGCTCATGGACAATATCGGGCTACGACTATAGAGGACTTCTTGACAAGGTCAGGAGACGTCATGTGTGATGTGTGTATTGTCGTCGACGTAAACAGAGGTTGAGTTCAAGGACATAGCGTCTACATCAGATCTAGGTGGCTAAGTGCTTCATAGGGAAGGGTTCAAAGGCGCACACAACCTTACATATCTATGAAAGGACGCAACGCAGAAAGAAATTTCGTTCGATCGCTTCGTGTGTTTTCGACCGATATCCATTCATGTGGGGGATTGTTGGAAAATAGTTTGACAAAATGTGTTTTTGCTAACTTTAGACATTATTTAATATATGTATATGTTATGTATGTTTATATTAGCTTGTAGTTTTGCGTTCTTTTTGAAGAGGCTTCGCAACGAGCTAATGTATGTCCAAATGGAGTTAATATGAATGAGTTATCGTATTTTTGTCTAAAGTGGGGATACGTGAAACACAAAATCTGAAAAAAATGAAAGTAAGTTTCACATCGGCCCAAAATGTGAAGTGGGCAAGGTGTGAGTTAGGGTTCCTTTCCAGCTTTTGTAAATCTATCTTAAGAATAGATTTAAAACTTATTGATGAAGTTATACAGAATTATTTTGTGTATTTAGAATATATGCAAATCTTAGTTTATTTAAAACTGATTTGTTTTATTAATGCAAATCACGTCTTTTATATAGCAGAATTGTTGGTATAGGGAAAAGATTTTATCTTAGTGAACAAGATAAGTTTCACTATAAATACTGCCCTAAGTCTCATTCATTTGCTACATAGAAAAAAAACGCAACTCCACTGCAACCAAGTTCCAGTAATCCTTTCGATCAGAAGTACATATTTTCCGTAATCTTTCGCAATTATGCTGTAGGTAGGTCCGGCTATACAACAGCTTTGAACGTTGTACCCTGGGAGACAGACGAAGAATCTGTTTTAAGAGAAGCGTGTCCAACATGTGTCTCGTTCCACGACCTTTTACTGCTTTCTTTATTTATCGTTCATAGTGTTTGTCTTCTGCTTTCTACCCATTATGTTGTTTATTTTCTGTTATTTTATTTTTTGTTAATTACTTTACATTAATGTAATTTTGATTTTATTTGAATAAAGTGTACATGTTTCCCTACAATTTGTTAATTGGAATTTTGATTTGAGGAAAAGTAGGAAACTAGGTATAAACTATAATCTAGTTAGAAAATAAAACGTCAATGGTTGACTTATTAGACATTAGTAAAGCTCGTTTGTTTTTTTTGCTTAGGCAAGTGAGATTGACTTAAAAGATAGAAAAAGTGAAGAAAAAAAAATAGACATAGGTTAAACTAGGATCGAGTGACGATCTTACGAGTTTACGTGCGATTCAACGATCCTACATACGATCCCACCCTAGATGCGATCCTATGCCGAGCTTACACGATCTTAGCCAATAAACACGTAAGATCGTACGAGTTTACTCGCGATCCTGACAGCCTTAACTAAAAGTTATGTTATGTTACAATGTGGGACAATAACCTAATTTTCATCATCAAGTTTTATTTCAACAATCTTGCTAACAACTTCTACAAAAACAGGCTTTTACCCACGGACTTTTCACGGATAAAATCTCTGTTGAAATTTCCCACGGAATATCCACAAATTACCCACTGAATTGGTGACAAAATTTCAGTGAGAAATATGTGGCAAATTTCCCACGGATTTTCCACTATTTACACGCTAAAGTGTTGACCAAGTTTTTATGTGAAATCCGTGTGAAATCCATGGCAAATTTCCCACAGATTTTCCACTATTCTTGTTGATTCGACATCCGTGGGAAAATTTTGGCAAATTTCACACATATTTGCCACGGCTACAGTTATGGAGTTAAGATCAATATAGACCCAACATTTGTCATAGACTCAATGAACCAATCCTAGCCACTCATTTTTTTTATCAAAAATAAAAAAACCCATTTTTCACTTTTTTTAAATAAAATATCTTACAAACGGTAAATCGTCACACGACAAAAAATACACCATCGCGACGAGTATTTTTTTATCTTTCAGTAGACGGGTGACACGATATACTTTCGAGAAACTTTTTTTCGATTTTTTTTTCAGTCACGAATTGCGAAAATCATATATGATTCGTTATAAGATATCATTATGATTCGTAAACGGATCAAATCATATATGATTTCATAAAATCATATATGATTTGTGATTCCGACAAACTTTTTTCAATTTTGTTTCAGTCACGAATTGCGAAAATCATATATGATTCGTATGACGAATCATATATGATTCGTACAACGAATCATATATGATTTCATAAAATCATATATGATTTCATAAATCATATATGATTTTATAAAATCGTATATTACTTCATAAAATCATAAAAAAAAGTTCGTCGAAAGTACATAGTGTCGCCCCTCTATAAAAAGATAATTTAATTCTCGTCGCGATGGTATGTTTTGTTTTGCGTAATGATTAACGGTGTGTGAGATATTTAATTTTTAAAAAAGAGGTGGAAAGTGGGGTTTTTTATTTTTGATGAAAAAATGAGTGGCTATAATTGGTTCATTGGGTCTATGACAAATGTTGGGTCTATATTGAACTTTTGGCAATGAACTTATATAAGCCAAAATGTTTCAAACAAGCATGTTTACCCGCGCGTTGCTGCGGGCGTTAATTTTTCGCGTGTTGTTGTGGGGCATTAACAAGTGCCAGTTAATGCTACTAAGCAAAGCTCTTCAAGAGAAGCAGTATTAATTAGTATTGCCAGGCCTGTTAATACTGCTGCCCCTAAACCAAAAGTGAATGATGTTACACCCTTACACTTTAACCTACCCTGTTAGATTAAAGTTTAATTTATAGTTGCTAGTTGCTTAAAGTGTAAAGTTTGTATTTCTCGAGTCTTGTGTCATTTTCTATCTTTGGTGCGGTTGGAAATTTGCACATTGCAAATGGGAATGTATATTAGTAGTCAAAGCTCATGTGATTTTACTACCGTCACAATTATTGGTGAAACCGAAGAACGAAGAAATTACCGAAGGAATTATCCGGAATTATTATGATGGTGAAGATGGTGAAACTACACCGAGATTTGAGGTATTTGTTTAAAAAAAAGAGAAAAAATGGAAAAAAATGAGAAAAAAATACAAAAAAAGAGAGAAAGAAAGTTTGAAGATAATCGTTTCGCGAAAGAGCATTACCGAAGGAATTATACGAAGGATCGATTATTCGTTGATACGTCGACAAAAATCAACGATGTAGAGTATTGTACAAAGTGGAAGATATCGCCACTTACCTTGTAGAGTATGTAAAGTTTTAGGATGATTGGGGAGTTGACCGTTATGGGAACGCCAACTTAGGTTGTTGTTTTTGATCTATGATCAAGATGTTGTAAATAGTTGTGTCTTTGTCATAATAACGGTCAAGAAAATAAGTGTCTAGCAACTAGTACTTTAAGCCTTAATCTATTTATTTCTTGATTTTTATTTAACAACAATTTACTTCCCTCTTACCTAATGATTAACCTCTAGTTTTACGCGAATGAGGATCCATACGAACATGCATGTCTATTCTGGCGTTTCGGCCACGTATGCATGTCTTGTACTTTGTTGGTTTATGACTTTTGGTGAAAGTTAGAAGGTTCCTACCCTATATCATTCTTCATCTTAACCGTTGGTTAATTTCGAATAGGGATGTGATCGAACACTCATGTCTATCCCGGCGTTCCGGGTGTGTATGTGTGCTTCAGCTGCCTTGTTGGAGTGGTTCTTCTGGTGAAAGATTGTAGAATGATCAAACCGTACGTCTTTCCATACAAAAACCCATATTTACCTTTATAAACTTGTTACTCCTTGGCTTTAGTGGTAGAGATGTGTATCCTTGCCAAGATTATAATAGAATACTCGCCACGACCGAGCAATTAAGTGAATTAGTTACATGTTACCACATAGATTAGTTGAGTGATTTGAGTGTTTTCATCTTCCTATTTCGTGAGGTGTTTGTTTGTGTACTTGTAATAGATTGAATAAATGCTTTAACGGAAAATATCTTTAGAGATACATTTTTGTAAAGTTCTAAAGGCTACTTGAGGACAAGTAGGATTCAAGTGGGGGGATATTTGATGACATCAAATAACGTCTATTTAATAGCATCATTTATCCCACGATATTAACCCATTTTGTATAGTTATTGCAAAGATTTGTTACTTAATCGTTTATATTTGAGCATTACAGTAATTATGGAGTAATTGGTAAAACATAGCAAAAGGCGCGCATTCTGGAGCTTAAATGAAAATATTTTGAAGATTACAATTCTGAAGACCAATACGCCGTATCCATCAAGGAAGATACGGCATATCCGTGCCTACACTCACCAAATACCACAGAAGATTAAAGATCAATACGTCGTATCCAGAGGACTCAATATGCCGTATTCATGATATGGAATCTATATAATATTCTGGAAGATATCAAACGTGGTCCCTACTCTAAGAAATCCCCAATACGCCGTATCTAACCCATTGGATACGCCGTATTGAACCGACTTCCAGACATTATAAATAGAAAACTCAAAAACGAGTTTTAAGGGTGTTAAATCATATTCTCGATACCTAAACCATAAAAGTCAATTTTCAGAGGAGAAAAAGAGCAGAAGAGGTCGAGCAACATATTCAATTCCATAGGAGACATCGTATAATTCAATATACTTTAGTAATCGTTTAGTTTTTGGTATTATTCGTTAACTTGGTTAGTTTACATTGGCTAAATTATTACTCTTGTATTTATTATGACGATTGAAGGCTAATACCTTCGGGTATTAGCCATTGGTCGTTTATTTTTACACCATATATAATATATAATAAAATATAAAATATATATAATCTAAAAACAACAATCAATGAAACCGAGAAGTAGTATAGAGTGTTCCCGGGTCGTTTATCCCCAACGAGGCTGGACTGGAGAATCGATACAATCGAAGATTTGAGTTTGAAGGAGAGAATTGGATTGGAAGTGTGGAAAAGTCAAATTAGATGATAACGAACAAAAACGTTTAAGAAAATCCTAAAAATTACTAAATTAAGCTGAAAAACGGGAGCACGAATCCCGAACAAAGGGGGAAAAACCTAAAATCTTTAAAAATAACCCTACGAAGAAATTTTCACTTCTAAACTACTCTACGGGACAAATAACGAAGAATGAAAAAGACTAGACCGAAAACGGAGTTCGTTTGACCCAAAAACGAGTCAAGACAAAAAACCGCACCCGGACCGTGCTTTAAAAAGTAAAAAGTTGTAAAAATGACCCTACGAAAAATTTTATATTTTTCCTACAAACTAGATGACAAAAGAAAATTTTCTAAAAAAGCAAAATATTTTTTTGATAATTTTTGTATTTTTTATGAATTAAATAAACTTTTAACTAAATTAAATTATAAAAAATATTAAACGATTACGAAAAATTCTGAAAAATTTTCTAAAAATTCTTTACACTATAAAGGCCCTACGAAAAATAAGAAACAAAAATTAGCTTAACAAATAAGCCCGAAAATAAGCTTAGACAGCTTATAAGCTTATGAGCTCAAAACACACTTAAATACCAAACGCCTTGGGTCTTTAACGAAAAAGACCCAAGGGCGCAGTGGTAGAGTGTGTGTGTAAAAGGGATTGTATCGCTTGGTCCCGGGTTCGAGTCTTGCTCACCCGGGCCAAGTGTCTTTCCCTTTTTTTTTTTCGAAAACTCAAAGAAGCAAAGTTGTTAAGCTCGTGGGGCTTAACAACTTTGTCTTCTACAACTTTTGCTGAAAAGCAATAAATAAGCTTAAAAATAAGCTTAAAGTTGGCTGTTTAGCTTAAATGGCTTAGAAGCAAAAAAAAGGCTAAGTCTTTTTAGACTTAGGGTCGAAATAAGCTGTAACAAAGAGAAATTAAGCTAAGGGTGATCTAACTACTCTAAATAAGCTCTAAAAAGGCTAAGCTTAAGGTTGAAATAAGCTGGGACAAAGGGCTTAATGGCAGAAAGCTTAAAACAAGCTTAAAAGGCTAAAATGGCTTAAGTTTTGGACACATAAGCTAGAAAAAGGCAAAATAAGCTTGACAACTAACTATCTAATCTAAATAAGCTGTTAGAACACAAAGGAGCTTATTACATAAGCTAAATAAGCACAAATGGAAATTAAGCAATCCCTACACCTAAATCATGCAAAAACAGTCAAAGGGCATGTTTGGGCTTAAAAATAAGCCATCAAATAAGCTCTTCAAGGTCTGAAACTTTGAGGACTTATACAAGAGCTTATAAGCTCTTGAAATAAGCCAAAAACTTGGGCTTAAGAGCACAAAGAGCCAAAGAAAAAGGGGCTTAAAATCTCCCCTTTGCACCAGGGGAGATTTAAGCTTAGCTTTAGTAGCTTATTTGACAGCTTGTTAAAAGCTGTCAAATAAGCTCTAAACAATAAAATAAGCTTAAACAGATGGAGTATTATAGCAAAGGGGCTTGTGCACCAATTTTCACCCTCTAAAAACCATTTTAGCTTGATTATTTTGGATGGTGAAAAAGGACTGTTGGTTTTTTTAAAACTGTGACAAACAAGGATTTGGTGCACTTTGACTTAACAAAGTCAAAAGACAAGAGTTTGTTACAGCTTTGTTAACACACACAAAATGCACACTTTTTTTGACACAACACTCAAAATCCAAGTGCTTAATTAAATAAGCACTTGGGACTTTTTCAAAAACCACAGTTTACAAAATGGTTTATAAAAACTTGAAAAAACAATTTTCAAACTAAAAGGACTTATAAAACAGCTTAAATGAAGCTGTTATCTTAAGCTTAATCTAACTAAATGACTTTAACCCATGCCAAAGCCATTTTGACCCGTTTTAAGGCTTATGCCAAACACCCCTTAATGGAAAACTGTCAAACCAAAGTGAGCTTATAATCTATTTTAAAACTAAAACTTTTAAAACCTTTTATCTACTCTTACTAATATTACACTAATTAAGCTATTTTGACCCTAAAACTTGCAGCTTATTAAAGGAAATAAGCCACTTTCTCACCTAGCTTATTACACTAACATTGACAGTTAAAAGATAAACTGATATAACACAAAATTATGCAATGAGAACTTAAAACAGCTAGATAACAAGCCTAAACTAATGTGTTTGCAAAGATTAAAAGCAAATAAGCTAATGTCTAAAGCTAAAAATTAAGCTAAATGAAAATTGAGAATTGAAACCTTGGATTTTTGTTGTCTCAGAACCAAGCCACTCTTGTTGAGTGAGTGGCTTAAAAATTAAGCACCTAAGTGGCACCTTGCCTCTATTCCCTGAGCTAAAAGCTCAAATAAGCTAATATTAGCTTATTTCTTCAATAGCTTCCAAAATCAGCCTCAATTGAACATTTATGAACTAAATTCAAATGAAAACAGTATTTAAGAGCTTATAACAAGTTTACCCATGAATTGAGCATAATAACACGAATAAGTCAAAAGAGCTTATGAGGAGCTTATTGAGTAAAATTAGCTTAACTTTTCATTAAAACTGAGAATTAGAATTACATAAAAGAAAGTAGCTTTAAAGACAATTAAACTATTTAAAAAACTACACTAAAAACGACTTAAAAACTAACTATCTTGCCACAATGGCTTACAAAGCTATTTATAGAAAAAACGACTAGGGTCTTGCTCTTTTCTTTTCTTGCTGTTGTGCTAGTTTGTAGACACTCAAAAGGGTTGTGTTTGTTGTGTGAGGGGTTCACACCCTCTAATCTTGACCCTTCAATCTTCAAAAATCAATCTTGAGTCGAAACAAGCTTGGAGATGTGGATTGCCAACAATGGCACATTGTAGACTGGAAAGGTAGTGGAGGGGGGGGGGAAAGTGATTACCCATGGTGGTGGTGGAGAAACGCAGGGTAAAAATGAGGTGGAGAACCCGTGATTGCGTTGGGAGGGAAAAAACGAGCGGGAATTTTAGTTTGAGTATAACAGAGTTTGGGAAATTTACATGTTTGGCCCCTCATGGTGTTTTGTTTATTTGCACTCGACCCTTATTGTTATATAACTTTGGGGACTTGGCAAAACAAGTCCCCAAGAGGTATATAACTCTTTGCAAGATTTCATCCTTGGGTATACAAGGTTATGGTAGTTTGCAGTTTTTGCCCCCCCCCCCCCCCACTTGTTATTTGAGCATTTTGCAAATTGCCCTTCTCTTTCTTTACCTTTTTTCTTCTTCACTATAAGTTTAGGTTGGCAATTTTAAGTCCCTAAACTTATATTTTTTTTACTTTGGCCTCGGAGGTTGACTTGGGTTGACTTGTCCTTTGTCCAGTTGACTTGTCTGTTGGACTTTTTTGAGCTTGATTGACTTTTCGCTCGATTTGCGGCAATTGTCTTCACAGTCTTTTCCATTCCGAGTCTGGTTTTGTCGTTTTGGCTTTGTTTTTCGTCCTTTTCTTAGTTATCCGTTCCTGCACAACACAATTAGCAAAACAAGCATATATTTGGCATTTTAAGTCCGTTTTTGGTTATTTTAGCTCGTTTTTAAAGGTAAAAGGTATGTGTAATTGAAGACACCCCTTGCCACTTGATCTAATGACGCTCATTCATCAACTAACGACTGAGTACCATAATCCGCCGTCTATCCGCATAAGCTCTCTCGCGAGCTCCTCCCGTTGTTGAATTTTATTCTGGGGATATTGTTTCTCGAAGGGTCCTCACCCTCTGCATCCCATCACCATTTGTCATAGTTATTGTCGTTATGGTTGTTGTTGTTGGGTCCTGGAGCGGTCCCGACTGATACAACTTTATCCAATAGGTAATGCAACTCCCCTTAAACGAGATAAACACCTATCGACGAAGTAGATAGTTGGACAATTCATTTCGGGCCACTAGTAGGAAGACTTAGGTCGCGATACATCCTAGTACTGCCAAGTAAGTTGGGTACTTACATCCATAAGCCACGTTGATGTGAATCATCGAACCTTACAGATAGTAGAAACGAGACTCCGTCCTCGGACATTTAGAAACTTATACAAACATACTCACGCGACTACACCTTCTTGAGGTTTTCACTATAATGAGACTTTCCCTATAACGCGGTTATACCAGTCATAAGATCTATACTGATATATTTTGAGATACCCATTTTGATAGATTAAATATCCTAGACAAACCTAGCCAAATTTTTTTGGTAGATTGAGAAGTGTAGAAACAGCGAATTTTGCTGAATAAAGTTATCAGCGTCTTGTTTAGAATGAGTTTATTAAACCTTAAGTCTTTCCTTGGTCACACAATCGGGTGACACAAATTTAATCTCGGGACGAGATTTCTTTAAGGGGTAGGTACTGTAACATCCGAGAATTTTCAAAATTTTGAATGACGATTTTACCCTTTGACTTTTAGGGTCTGTCTTGATTTTTTGACTTTTGGTCTTTTATTGTCTCGTAAAAACAATTACCGCGTGACCTGTAAAATTTTCGGAACAGATTTCAAATAATAAATCATATTTATTATTATATTTCCCAAGTAGAAGTTATTTTTAACTTATTTGGCTTGAAAACGAAAAAGATATATATTAATTAATAGTTGACGTATCAAAAACGAACCATTAAATCACGTTTTCATTATTTGGACTCTAAAGCAATTTGATGTAAAACGACGTTCCTGACAACTTTTTAGTTTTGGCCGAGACCCGAAAACAACCAGAAGGTGACTGAAATACCCTCGCAAAAACTTTGAACATAACGCGTATCGACCCAAAATAATTAAATTTATATTTAATTATTATAATTTATTAAATAAAAATATTTAATAAATTAATTATCTTGTTAATCGAAAACATTTGTTAAAAACGCAATTAATTAAAGTTAAAATTCTTTACAATAAAAGTTTATCAGAAAAATATATAAATAAATAACAAACGTTTTAAATAAATTTTGTAAAACAATTGTAAAAGCTAGTCGTGTAAATACTCATTTTTATTAGAAAATAATGACGCAAGTTTTGTGACTTGAATCATCCAATAAGTCGCTCAAACGAGTCCCGAACCGACAGTTATTAAAACTATATTAAAAAGTTTACCAAAGGGAACCCTAAAGATCTAAAGCTAGTCCACGTCATTAAAAATATTATATATATATAAAATTTATATAATAAAATTTCATTTCCATCTCCAATACACACACACACACATATTAAACTCACCCTCTCCCTCTCCAAAATTTCCGGCCACCCTTCCCGCCGGCCAGCCGCCGCCGGCCACCATGTCGCCGCTGCCGAAAAAGTTTTCCGGCGAGCGTTCTGGCCGAAACCAAATGTTATCCTTGTCACCCGATCTACCCGATCCCATGTGTCACTCGCCTCCACGCGCCTTTCCTCCCCCTTCTTTTTTTGACTGCAGCAGCCCCCCTCCTTTTCTTTTGGCCGACAACACCACTACCAAGGGGGTGCATTCGGTTTATTTTAAGCACAAGGGTGCGTTCAGGGTGGGTCTAACAACAAGCAAGGGGTGCGTCGAGTTTGGGATAACACCAAAAGGGTGTTTGCTCCGGTGGACAGCCACCACAAGGGTGGTTGTTTTGGTGGTCAGTCACCAATTGAGGGTGCGTTTGGTATTAAAACAGCCCAACGGGGCTGCGTTTGGAATGTCTCGCACCTCGAGGGTGCGTTGGTTTGATTCGGCAGCCACCCGAGGAGGGCGTTCGTTTGGTTATTTCAAAGGGTCGCGGTTGTGTTGTGGTTTCATCGAAGAGGGTGCGTGGGTTGGTCAGGTACAAAATAAAATGCGTTTGGTTTGGCTGTCACGCACACCGAAGGGTGCGTTTTGGCTGTTACAGCAGACTAGGGGTGTTTAGTTTTGTAGAAAATGATTAGGGTGCGTTTGGTTGCTGTTAATACCGAAAAGGTGCGTTTGTTGATTAGAACCGCATTATGGTGAGTTTGGTTATATAAAGATTCGACTAATAAATATAACAAAAGATTCAGTTACATATTAAAACCGGATCCTAAAGGTAAAATGTTAATGAATACTTATTTAATATCTCATTTTGCGATTATAATACCTTAATTGGTGTGTTGGGTTGGCAAACATGATTGATTCAATGGAGGCAAAATAATTAACTTTTGTTAATATGGAAAACGTCACGTGAACGAATAGGTCTTGCCGAGATTTTTATAAATTGCTATGCTTAGTAAATTTTTACAAATCTACTTTATTTATCATCTTGAAATGTCTTAGAAATATTAAATCGTGGAAAGACCCGAAATCAAACGTAAACTATAAATTTAGAGATTTTATCAATCTGTCCCACAACTTTAAAACGTGCGTTTATTTTCATAAAGGAACTTTCTACTAAATCATTTGGGGATATCCGGGCGCGTGTCGAATTATTTAGTTTTATTTATTTTTATCATCTTTCTCATATAATACTTGGTAAGTATTATAATTAGACCATTTTGTTTAATTGTCACCTTTTAGATATAGACAACACGTCGTGTAAAATATGCTTCGAGTTAGTTCCTATTTGGTTGTGTTTCCTGTTATATAATTCACGATATAATTACAATAGCTTGGTCATATTTTACATTATGTACATATATACTGAAATATATTACACACACTTGTTTGCTTTTTGATTATTTATATACCAACACCAAACTATTACAACTTTAAATCTAAATCTTTTATCAACGTGTCACGTTGACGTACTCAATCATCAAAAAACCAAGTACATCATCCTAGGCTAGTGGGTCATAGCCGTTAAGATAAACTGCAACATCTTGTTCGAGCCGTTCCAGTCTCCGTCTCGTCTTGTACTCGATGTGTACATTCCCGCCAATCATTCTTCATTATCAATGTGAGTTTATAGCCCCTCTTTCACTTGTTTTACATTTACTTTACAAATCTCGGGGGAGAATACATGCTCAATACAACTTATTTACATGTTCGTTGACAATATATTTTACATACTATTCTACACACTTGGTTTACATACTTGATTTTGCAATTCATTACAAACACAATTACATGGTTGATTACAAACTTGGTTTCATACTTTGTCACATACTCATTTGCATACACGTTTACGAAATTGTTTACATACTCATTACAAACTCAATTACTTGATTTATATCACACTCTTTTCTACTTATGGATTTAAGTACTCAAAGCTATTTACGAATACAGTGGTTAATTTTTATTAGACACAAGTGTTTTTTCGGTTATCATCTCCTGTTTCATGGTGCCTAAGTAACATAACCCACCATTGGCCCATTTCATGACTGTTAAATTCTTGACCGGAGGACCGGTTGAGGGAGCGCGAGTGTATAAATAGATCTATTTGGGATTGACATCCCTGTTCGGGTGAGTAGCTCTCACTAGTTTCGACCGTACTGAAACACGAATGCATACATGTCGGAACAATTTGGATGTTACGGGTTTGAACATCTACACGGGCCCTTTATTTGCATTAATTAGGCATACATAGATGTCGTGCTTCCAGTGTCACGAGCTTAGTGCAACAATAGATATTATTATAGTGGTACTGTACTGTTATAGTAGACCAATACAATTTTGGAAAATGGATCGATTTCACTGTCCATACTACTTATTTAACATTACTAATTTCTGAACACTTTTCATTATATTGCGGCGATGCAATAAACACTAAACTCTTTCGGTTCTACAATTACTCTGATATTTTGGCAATTATTATAAGGATCGAAATGGTCATACATACTTTATAAATCTTTGGATTTCAACATTTATATTTATACTTACAAAACTCTATGAACTCACCAACTTTAATGTTGACACTTTTAAGCATGTTTTTCTCAGGTGAATTAGGTGCTTGGCTTACTTGTTGTGCATTGGAGTCAAATTGAAAAGATTTCATTTAAGGATTATTTATTTACTACCAAATGATCAATCTCGTTGTATTGTTTTTCAAGCTTTTCAATTTGTGATGCAAATCAAGGACAAATGTTATATCAATTTCAAGAAAATAACAGATACTTTTCAAACGACTTTAGAAGTCGTTTCTCCTGTATCTTTGTGCCGTTGTAATTATGAATTAACGCTCCCGGACAAATTTCCGCTGCACACATTTTTTGAGGGTGTTACACAGAAAATAAGCAACAGATAAAAAGCTTAGAAAGAGTAGCTTATGCTTCGATAAGCTTTATAAAAGTAAATAAGAAATGATAATAAGCACTTTTTAAACACTAAACATCTCCTTCATACAACTAATGACAAGCTCTTAAATTATCCCCAATAAGCTGTCAACTCAGCTTTTACAATAAGCACTAACTAAACAATAAGCTAAAACTATAAAACTAATAAGCTAAAAATTTGAGAAAAACTTTTTAAAACTAAATCCTACTCGGTTGAAAATGAGGGGAGCTGATTGTATATAAAGGAAAAGGAGGGGCGGTTTTAGAAAATTGCCCAAATCATTCTCACAATCATCAGCCAATAATTAGCTAAACCTTGTACACGTCGAACTTGCCAGCACATAATCTACTCGTTCCACCAATTGATGAAGGTCATGTGTCCATATAGATAGTTTCCTTCGTACGCCATAATCTCCAATGTTGGATCATATTTACTGAACGAAAAATTGAGACTTGAGAATTATACATTGCCTAAACACGTGTCATGCTTCTACTCGATCTCACCAAGATAGTGCCTTGTCACGCGACAAGCCTTGAATTATTTTAAGGTCACATGGCATGACGCAAGATGACATCACTCCTTCTTCTTTTATACATTAATATCAGATATTAATATTTCATGTTGGGCTTTTAATAATAGGCTACTTCATGGGCTTAGTTAGCTTGGGTTGGCCCAGCCTAATAAAATGGGTTACGGGCTGGCCCAATAAGCAACGAAGACACCGTTGGACTCGTAATCTCGCGCTCTTTCTAATGGCATGCTTGGGGACTTTTCACGACTTTGTCTTGATCTTGAATATTAAACACTCTTGATCGAACCGAACCCGTAAATTCCCGTTTTTGCATTGTTTTCAATCCTATTTACTTGCAAGACATAGAAATACCAAACAAACATATTTGCAATATAATTAAGCATATTTTAGTATTTTTAGTCCGATTAATAGTGTTTTACGGGGTTATAAAGATGTGTGTTTTAGCACACATCAAATTCTCTCACACTAAGCCATTGCTGGTCCCACACGCAATGTTTATAAAACATACCCAAAAATAATAATTTTATTCCCCCTTATTTTATAATTTTATACCCCTCCCATCAAACAAGAATCATAAAAGGTCCATTAAGAAGGTTCAAAAATTATTTAATTCGAAAGCACCCCCGTTTGAACCACTTATTAAATAAAAAATAAAACTAAGATAATATTTATAAAATTTAAAAGGCTTAAAGAACGGGAGTCCTCATCCTTGACTTTTTACAATCCCCAAACTAAGCTTAAAACAAAATCACGGTCAAGTATAAGATTAGATGCTAACACTACTCATAAATTCTAATTGTATAAGTATAAACTTAACTTTTTTCTCCCATTATTCCTAAATCCTCTAAGTATTTTATTATTATTTTTATTGTCAACAAACAAATTATGTCCTTATTAATATAATGTAGTCCCGGTTTAGACCACAATTAGTTAGAAATCCTTTCTAAAGAGACGATTTGGTGAGAATACGATCCACATTAAGGTTCTAATTTCGCATGATTTAGGGGTTATCCTTTTTATTTCATCCGAAACAACTCAACTACGAGTCCAGAGACGGAGGCTTTATTTAGATAACCCCGGAGTCAAAATTTGGCTTTATTATTATTATTATTGCAACATTATTATCCCTCGGTCCTTTAAACAACTGCCACATCGGTATGCGAGCCGACCATGGTCCAGGAGTCTTATTTCGACCTCGGTGATCCTTGACCTTTTTGAAGGCTGCAACATCGGTTGTGAGCCGGCAAGATGCAGCAAACTTTTATCAGTCTCGGATTATTATTCTTACTATGGGCCTTCTTTTGAAGACTGCCACATCGGTTGTGAGCCGACCAGAGACAGTAAACTTTTATCAGCCCACAGTTCTTATTATTATTATTATTACCTCCACCCTTTAAACGACTGTCACATCGGTATGCGAGCCGACCATGATCCAGAAGTCTTATTTCGGCTTCGGTTTATCACATTATTATTATTATTATTATTAGCCAAATTTCAAGTCCTGTGGTCTTTTAACAACTGCCACATCGGTTGTGAGCCGGCAAGAGGCAGTGGTCTATTTCCCTACAACACTGACAAAACCTCGATGTGTACCTTACTTTCACCAGAAGGAATCTCTACGAAGGGATTTAAACTAAAAATCGCAAAAACCAAAGTAACTTTATTTATTTAACAATTATATAACGTTTATTAAGCTGGTGGGAGCAAAAAGCCACAATTAACCTCTATGAGCTCTAAAGAGATCCAACTACTCCACGCTTAGCATCTAACTTATATTTAACTCTATTATTTTTCGTTCTTTGCAAAATTTTAAAGTTTAGCAAACGCGTTATTCAAAAGCTAAGGGGGAAAGCAAGAGTGAAACACACTGTAAAGTAAAAATAACCTTACATCTAGCGACCTAATTTATGTACTAACATTTCTATATATATATATATATATATATATATATATATATCATAATAAAACAATAAAATTTTAAAATTTTGGTCAAAACAGGGTTGCGTAGGAACACATATAGGCACAGGTATGATCACATTTTGATAGAAATCCCCCCCCCCCACACTTAGAATGAAACATTGGCCTCAATGTTCAAAAATATCAGGTTTTACCCCTACTACTTTACGAATGAAAAAGGCACATGCAAAAAACTCCAAGTTTGAAAGAGGAACAAATAAGTAATTAATAAAGATCAGGATTGAGTGATTCCAAAAATAAGCAGAAGATTAGAACACCGGATGATTGGAGATTGCAATACACACACGGGTGTTCATGATCTTAAGGAATCCTGCAAAAACGGTACCACGAACCATAGAAAGAAGCACGCCCCCACACTTTGGCTATAAAATCACACACTTATTTATTAAGAAAATAGAAAGAAGAAAAGACACGGGTTGCCTGATCAAAGAGAAACTCAACCCTTAATATATATTAAATATAATAAATATATTAATATATAAATATATAATAAGAATCAAAAACCTCTCAATTGTAGTAAACCGGGAGTATGATTCCCGGGTCGTTATCCCCAACGAGGAATGCAATTGAAAGTCGGTTGACGTTTTGATAATCGATGCTTGAATGGAACAAGATTATGATTGGTTTTCTAAAACTATGGGAGAATTAATGCAAACACTTAAAAACAATTAAGGGAAAACTATTTTAAACTAAAAACGCAAAACGGGGAACACTAAAAATGTGCTTCTAAAAACAGTTAAGGCAAAATTAAAACTAAAATGCAAATTATGTTACAAACGATCTAAAATGGAACAAAAAGAAAATTTTTCTAAAAAAAGATTAATTTTTTTTGACTTTTTTGTAATTTTTTATGAATTAAAACCTATTTAATCTATTTAAACTTCTAGAAAATAACAAATTAATTCCTAAAAATTCAAAAAAAATGATTTTCTACTTTAGAAAAGTCTAAAATGTGATAAAAACTCAGAAAAATATTTTTCACTACTTTTTATAATTAAAAACTATTTCCTAAAATTAATTTAAAAAGCAAAAAAAAAATGAAATTTAAAATCTAAAAATGATGAAAAAGATTTTAAACTTTGTAAACCTAAAACTATTTATTCTAAATCTAAAAACTATTTTTTTTGTATTTTCCTGAATTTATTTACTATTTTTAAATGATTTTCTAATTTTTTAAACTTCAAAAAATAAAGAAAAATAACAAATAAAGGAGGAAAAATCTAAAAAATTGCAGTAAAGTCCTAAAAGTTGTAAGGGTCCTAGGAAAAATAAGCTGGTTAAGCCAGCTTATAAAATAAGCCCTAAAAAGCTCAAAATAAGCTTCGAATAGCTTATAAGAAAAAGAAGTAAAAACGTGTACAAATAAATAGATTGTGCAAAACAAAACGTAAAAGACCCAAGGGCTCTTGTGTAGTGAGTGTGTGTGTAAAAATGTTTGGTGAGTAGGGTAGAGGTCCTTCGTTCGAGCCATGCTCACCTGAGGCTTCCCCTAATCCCAAACGTTTTTGTAAATGCCATTTTTTACAACTTTTTAGAAGACTTAAAAATAAGCACTTTTAATAAAAACACTTTTTTTAGAAACCACAAATAAGCACAAAAATAAGCTGATAAAGTGACAGAATAAGCTAAACTACACTAAGAGATTAAAATGATAATTCGTTAACATTTAAATGCACTAATAAGCAAAGAAAACTCAAAATAAGATAAGACAGGTAATTAACTACACCTAATAAGCACTTTTGAACACAAATAAGCAACTAAAATAAGCTAGAAAGACAGAATACTCAAAAAGCTATAAAACTTAAGATTTTTAAGCTAAAATGAAAATAAGCTCAAATAAGCTCTACCCTAAAAGAAATAAGCTAATGGGGACTTAAACTGACCTAATAAGCTATGCTAAACCTAGAATAAGCAAATGCAATAAGCAAATAAGCCTAAATAAGCAAAAGAGCTTTTTGGCCAAACTATTAAGCAAACAGCCTAAAGGGGACTTTTCTAGCTTATTTTTAAGCTAAAAAAAAGGATCTTTATGGCTTAGTGGATTATACCACTAAAAATCATGGCCAAAAAGCTACAATAAGCAACAAAGAAAAATGAGTTTGAAATTCAAATAAGCCCCTAAAAAGCTTAATGAAAATGCTAGTTCACACAGATTTGACACTTAGAAATTTTTTTGCAATCTTAACAAAACACCACTTTTGAGCTTAAAAATAAGCACTTAAACAGAACCTTATGAATATGAGACCAACAAACAGATCAAAATTAAACCTCAAAGAACTTATATCATCAATCAAAAAGCATTTTGAAATAAAGAATAAGCTATAAAAAGCAAATGAAAAAGCATTTTCTCAAAATTTGTGAACACTTATCAATTTTTGATAGACTTGGGAAAAATGCAAACCAACGATGCAGGCTATAGACTTTAATTCTAAGGTGTTTTAACACTTGCATAAACACAAAAACATCTCAAAACTACAAGATTCAAAGGCCTAATCAATAACAGATAAAAAAGCTATAAACTCACATATTCAAAAACCACCAAACTCTTAAAACCTTGATTTTGAGTTTTAACACTTAAAAGCTTAAACAAACTAAAATTTAAGTCTAATCTAAGCTAAACTAAATTGACTCAAGTGTCAAAATGCATTTTTGACACATTTTCACCCATGAAAACAGTTAAACCAAACACCCCTTTAAATTCGTAAATCCAATTTTAATCTTGATTTAGACTGATTTAAGCCACAAATTTCCAAGACTAGATGTTAAATAAGACTAATAAGCAATATTAAGCATATTTAAACAACTAATAAGCAATTAAATAAGTTGTGGTGTTTTTTTAGTGTGATTTCCTTTTTGTGTGTTTTTGTAATTTTTTTTAAATACTTTATATTTAAATGAAAACAAATTGATTAAATGTCTAAATGAGAGCTTAAAAGAGGCTTTTAACAAAGGAAAACAGGAATCCAAAAGTAACTAAAACATTCAAATTTTATAATACAAAAAAACGTTACAAGGAACATGAAATTAAAGACAACTAATTATCTAATTAACTAACTAATATAATGTGGAGAATTCGTATGATAAAAGATAAGTGTTTACTTAATCATGCATGATAAGTTTCTCCTAACTCTATTGCTTTGTCACACTTGTGATGTATGTGTAAGTTTTTTCGAGAGGCATGACAAATTACACGAAAATGCCGTCTACGTGATATCTTGCTAAGGCAACACACACGTAAGGTAGTATGAATACTGTTACAAGGCCACTAGGGAGATAGACGCGCATTAAAATACTTAAAGGGGATCATCCTTAGATGGGTAAGGTATTATGAAGACTATTACAGATGGAATCCTTTCTACATAATCATGCCGCTCTAGATCTTTGAAACAATTAAGCAACTTGGGTTCTAGAGTTTAAACATACACACACATCAACAAGAAGCAATATTGTCACACCCCGCTAAGAGCGGAAACATGAGGTGCGACGTTTCGGAGACATCGTGCAAGATACAAGATATACCATACTTTGTTACAAGGAATTTAGATTTACAAACACTTAGAAATACAAATCTTAAATAGTAAAAACACTTGTCTTTTAGAAAAAATTCTGGTAGTGGAGGTCTCTGATTTTCAATACCTTCAATTTACAATTGTTGATCACACCTGAAAATGATACTCGAAGGTCAACATAAAGTTGGTGAGCTCATAGGTTTAGAAGTAAACCCTGTTGTTGTGCTTGATTTTAAGAGTGGACAATAGTGCAATATGAAAGCAGCATGCAAGTAATAGTAATTAGATTTCCAACATAACAACAGATAAGCAGTCTAAACCCAATTAGCATTTCAATAGTGGTCCGCGAGCTTATAGATTTCCAAACCTATCGTGTTTGGATCAAGAAAAGTATCAGTCACTTCCAATATATACTAGTCTTAGCCCTTAGGTTAACATATGATAAGCTTAGTAAGCTAATATGGCCTAAGGCCCATGGAAGCCTTAGTAAAGCCCATGGCTGGCCTTGTATGTAGCATATATACCCTCTCCATGCCTTGGAGAGGGTGGTTGGTTGTTTCATTTCTCATTTCACACATAAAATAATATTATCATCCATTCTATGTTACTTTCTCTCTCTAGAAACTTTCCAACCCACTTCTCTCTCTAGTTCTTGTATAATATCAAAGATTACTAGTATTCTACAATTGGTATCAAGAGCCATGAAGTGGTGTGTTTAGTTTTTGTGTTTGTCTTTTGATTTGTGTTCAAAACCTTTACAAAGAGCAAAATCTTGATTTAAAATTTTTTGCCTTAAAAACCTTAAAGTTATCATTTTTCTTGTTCTTCTAGTGTTAGTAACACTAGTTGTACAAGATTTTTTGCAAAAAACCAATCATAAATGTGTCTTTTTTGAGTTTTGAAAATTTTGGTTTCGTCATAGTTATATCCGAACTAGTCGTCGTAGTTGTAACCGAACGAGTTGTTTTTGTTGGAACCGAACGAGTTGTTTTAGTTGGAACAGAATGAGTTGATTTTAGTGGGAACCGAACGAGTTGTTTTCGGTTGGAACCGAACGAGTTGATTTTAGTTTGAACCGAACTAGTTGTAATCACTTGGTACCGAACTAGTGAACCGAACTAGTTTACTCCTTTGTCAACCGAACTAGTGAACCGAACTAGTTTACTTCTTTGACAACCGAACTAGTGAACCGAACTAGTTTACTACTTTGACAACCGAACTAGTGAACCGAACTAGTTTACTTCTTTGACAACCGAACTAGTGAACCGAACTAGTTTACTCCTTTGTCAACCGAACTAGTGAACCGAACTAGTTTACTTCTTTGACAACCGAACCAATCAAGTTGTTTGAGAACCGAACTAGTAACTTTCCAATTAAAACCTATCAACTCAAATTTCTAAATTATACGGTTATTTCTTTGACTTGTAAAATCCCGTGAAACATTAACTTGTTTTCCCGGTTTTGTCGAGAATTGTAAAATCCCGTGTAGTTTCAAGAATTATTTCAAGACTCAACAACCACACATTCAAACACAATTTCTTTCTACCACCGATCGATCAATTAGTAATCTTTTTGATACCACGTTATCAATGACGACTCTTGCTGATAAATCACTTCTCTCGGGTGGTGACAATAAACCACCGATGCTTGAAAAACATTTGTATGATTCATGGAAAAGTAGAATGGAACTTTATATGATGAATAGACCACATGGTAGAATGATCCTTGCTTCCGTTGAGAAAGGGTATAAAGGTTATCTTACACTTAGGATATTTTATATTCAAATCTAAGTGAATGATCATTAGGCATTGAATTGGCCTAACAATCTACCCCTATTTAGATATAAATATAGCCTAAGTGTTTTTAGTGTAACTGAGTAAATACAGCTTCTTCTTACACTAAGTCTAGAAAGCAATTTAAAGGATACTGATAACTAAAAGTACTTCATTCATTGGGGATTACAAGCCCTACCAATCTATTACAAAACATAAAGAAAATTACAGAGGTACTCAGTCTAGTTTGTATCTAACAGATTCAAGCTTCAATTTCTTAGACTTCAATTTGTCTTGATCAGGGTGATTTCCAATCAACTTTCTCAGCTTTAAGCAGAAACTTTAGTTTTCAAGAGTAGTGATGTTTGAAGTCATTACCAGGTAGGTCCGCAAGGTTTCAATGTCAACTTTATGGATGTCATTCATTCTTTAAAAGGCCTCTTAAAGACATGAATAAAGAACATTCCATATTCAGGCTCCTCTATTACTATGTTGTTGACAAATGGAACACCCTTAGGAAGACTTCTATTACATTCCAATCTAGGGTTGCGGATCTCAGGCTCTAATTCCATGATTTTTCTTTTTCTCCCTGAAAATTGAGAAGAAGCTTGTTCAGGGGCAAGGGCAGGAAGAGCTGACTGAATTCCAAGTTCCTTAGGGATTTTCTTCAGTCTTTCATATCTCTTTCCTACAGATGTCATCAACTCACCAACAATCTTGTTTTTTGTCACACCCTGCTAAGGCGGAAACACGAGGCACGACGAGAAAAGGAATCATCACAACACATTGACGTCTATATAGAGAAACTAAAACATGCATAAAATACACGGTATGGACACGCAGTGTCATGAAATACCCAAACACATCAACAAAATCCAAAAGGCGTATGACATTGAAATGAAGGCAGATCATGTCAACGTCATGACATTCAAACATTCATACATCCAAACAAATAACGAAATCTAGATAACTAAACTTCGCCAGCTGCCTACCTCCATCCTAGCCACTTTCTCCTAACCTTAATCACATCCTTTGAATACATGAAAAATGAGCTTATCAATCTAAAAACGTCAACACAATGGTTGGTGAGAAACATAGGTTTTCTGACACACATATTCAATCCATTTACCAAAACAATTTATCCAATTACTGTGATTATAAAACAATACATTTTGCATGACAATTACGCTAACTAACATACAACCTAACATGCAATTCAATCTAATCATATCAAACCAATAAATCATATACTGGGTAGGCGTACCCATCTGATCCCTCATAACCAACACTCGATGTCCCTTGACATGCCTAACACAGTACATGCAAGCAAAACCACAAACCTGCCATGCCAAATACAGTACATGCAAGTCAATCCAATCAACCACTCAAAACACAAGAAGATGACCTTAATTGCTCTTGGATCATACCAAATCCTTTTTCCCTCTAGCTTAGGCCATGGATACCCGCAAGTAATCCTCCTGACTAGGAAACAATTCCTTCCACTAAATAGGCCATGGAAACCCGTAAATAACCCTCCTGACTTAGTTCATACCATCAATATCACATCACATAACAAGCACATAAATGCATATCCAGTCACATAATAGTCCCATGCATTTACACTAAAAAAAAAAACACATAATCACAACAATTTAAAACTCAAGTTCAACCACTTACATCATTTCCATCCCACAGTTTTAAAATGCAATAAAAAGTATACCTATGTAACTCACATCAAAACGCAATTCCAATTCCTAGCACGCAACAATACAAATAAAACAACACGGTTACATCGACCCAACTAAAACTCTAGTCCATGTAAACACACATATAAGATGTCTAAGGTTTCGATTAACCACCATGGGTCACTCAGATACCAATGCCCAACCTTAACCACTTAAACGAATCTCTGACACATTTACACTATTAATTACAATTTAATTGGAAATTCAGAATTTTAGTGTACCTTTACAAATTTAAAAACCTACTTTTGCAACCCATACAAAATTATACCCTAAAATCACCTATAGTTCATTATGAGTACTAACAACCTGAATTCCTAAATGCTCATTACATGTGCAACTATCCCAAATAAAATCCAACTTCAAAACTGTCCTAATTTGGATCTGATTGCACACTAAAATGTATGGCCTTAATTACCATACTTAGACACACAATCAGAAGCTATCCTTCTAGGTTTTCTTCATATACATATTGAACATAATCATAGTAGATTGGATATCTTTAATTCCACTTTTAAGTTAGGGTTTTACCCTCCTTAACACGACCTAATTCTGGTCTGTATTTACTGTTTCGACAACTTTTAGTGTAATCAATATCTGAATGACTTCCCGAACTCAAAACGACCTTAGGCTAGATTTTTTGAAAAATAGATTCCTTGGGATACTGTTTAGACACTAGAAACACCCTAAAAATCATTACCATCATGGAGATATCATCTCATTAACACAGCCCTAATTCTGCAAAACCCTAAATCAAGATCTAACGTAGATCGAAACGCACCGTTTGCATAATCATGCTTCTAAATTGTTAGGAATAAATCTTCACATGTTAGTACTTCTAGTTCAAGGAATTAGTATTGCTCAGATTATAACTAATAGTATTAACTGAGTTAATACTGCTAGCACAAGATTAATATTGTTCGTGATAGTTAGTACTGCCAAGAGAAGATTAATACTACTAAGTGAAGTCAGAGATAACAGAGATAAAGATTACTTGGAGATGAAGATTAGAAGTTATTTATAGAATAGATTGTATCAGAATATTCTATAAGTTTATGTTTATCTTTAGTATATGTTGTAAGCCAACTAGGACTCCTTAGTCTATAAAAGGATGCTCTAGGGCATTAGTTGAGATATAAGTTTTCATAGTTGTTAAGTCGATTAAAAGCTTCAAGGTTGTAAACCCTAGTACTAGTCAATTAGTAGCTTCATATTATTGATCTAAAAATATTGGCGGCATTTTGTTTATAACTTTGTTCATTCACAATTACTATTTTATTCATAATACTTCTTGCTATTAAGGTTTAGATTTCGCATATACTTTAGTATACATACAAAGTTTCTACAACAAGTTATTTTGGATTTATCCAATGTAATTTAACCTTATACAAACTAAGGAATCGATCAAGGTTTGGGATCAACAAGTGGTATCCAAACTTTTGCTTTAAGAAACTTTGATCTAGAAGTTATGGAATTTAAATCTGCACGGAGTAATACTACTGCTAAGCTACCCATAATCAAACTAGGTGAGTATGAGATGTGGGTGATAAGAATCAAGCAGTGCTTCCAGGTACAAGACTATGCTCTATGGGAGGTCATAGAGAATGGTAACTCATGGGTATCTGTACCACAAACAGCACAAGAGAATGGTACTTCTATTACAAAGATGTCAGTACCTGTAACTGCTGAAGAAAGGACCAACAAGAAGAATGATGTGAAGTCTAGAAGCTTGCTACTCATGGCTTTTCCCAATGAACATCAACTTACTTTCAATTAGTACAGTGATGCTAAAACAATGTTTGCTGCTATTAAAACACGATTTGGAGGTAATGAAGCCACTAAGAAAACACAAAAGACACTGTTGAAGCAACAATATGAAAATTTTAGTGCATCAAGCACATAGTCTCTTGAATCTATCTTTAATAGGCTCCAGAAGATTGTTAGTAGGCTTGTAATTTTGGGTGTGGTCATCACTCAAGAAGACTTAAATTCAAAAATTTTGGAAAGCTTGCCTCCTGAGTGGAATACTCATGTTGTAGTCTGGATGAATAAGGCTGATATTGAAATAATGAGCATTGATGATTTGTACAACAACTTCAAAATTGTTGAACAGGATGTAAAGAAATCTGTTGGTGCAAGTAGTGGTGCTCAAAACTTAGCCTTTATGACTGCTCCAAGCACTAGCAGTACTAATGATGTTAATACTGCCAATCCTGCATATGAAGTTAGTATTGTTAGTCCTAATATTAACACTACTTGTCCTCAAGTTAGTACTGCTAACTTCAGTGATAATACTGTGTATGCTTTCATGGTCGAGAATCCCAATGGTTCTAATCTCCTATAGCAGGACTTAGAGCAAATTCATGAAGATGATCTGGAAGCAATGGATTTGAAGTGGCAGCTCTCTCTGCTAAGTATGAGGGCAAAAAGGTACTATTAGAGGACAAGCAAGAAAATAACGAGTATTTTGTTAATCCAATGTATCTTTTTCAAACGACACGTTTAGTAGTCGTTCTCAGATCTTGTGCTATTGATCCGATAATGTAATGCCCTCGGATATTCAAACATTCCGTTGCGTGCTCAGATTTGAGGGTGTTACAATATCCACTACCGAAGCCGAATACGTAAGCGCCGGAAAGGCATGTCAACAAGCACTATGGATGAAACAAGCTCTCATCGACTACAACGTACGACTCGACGACGTTCCCATCATGTGCGACAACAAAGGCGCGATTGACCTTAGCAAAAACCCTGTGCAACATTCTCGTACCAAACACATCGAAATACGTCACCACTTTCTTCGCGATAACGTCCAGAAAGGACATATCTCAATCGAAAAAGTGCCGTCCGTCGACAACATCGCCGACGTCCTTACTAAACCCCTTAAACGTGAATCGTTTAACTATCGATGTCTTGGTTTAGGAATGATGGAACACATTCCATAAACCTTATGTGTCCGCTTCTCCTTCTTCTAGTTTCGATTCTAGTCTGTGTTCCACTCCGTGTCGTTACAACTTGAATACTTCATCCGAAGTACTTTAAGCATTTTTAATTCGCGAAATGCAAATTAAAATGTCACTCCTCTTTGTTAAATTTTCGTCAAAAACTCAAATCTTAAACCCTTTACTGAGGGCGGCCCCCAATATATTTGGGACCGCCAGGAGATATGAGACCGCCACCAGCAAGTCACAAAATGGGACACTTAAACAAAAAATTTCAAAACAGAAAAACAAACACCCCTTTACCTGCTGTCGTTGTCGAACACGACTCAAAACCCACCAAAACTCAAATCCAACCATTAAAACATCAATTGAAGATCAAATCAACACTAATAATCAATCCTAATATCACAAAGATCATCAATTGTAAGTCATTTCATCTATTTTCTTTCAATTTGAGTCTAGGGTTCATGATGAACACCAAAAATTGAAATTGGGGATTTTTTATTTTTCTTTCAATTTTGTACAATTAAGAGTACTAGGATACAATGTATAACTAATATGCTTCCCGTAGATATAGGATTTGCATACATTTGTGAATTTGTTGAAAAATTGATTTTGAACCAAAACCCTAATTTTATTTTCAAATCACTCACGTTAGGAACATAATAAAATTGTTGTTATGCATTGTTAATCCAATCCAAAAACGTTTTCAAACACATGCATAATGATCTCATGAACAAATTTCGAGATACATAATTCATATGTATTTTTCGACTTGTTTGGATGAGAAATATCAAATTAAGGAGCGTTTGGGTTAACTCTTAGGATGTTATATTTAGGTCGAGTTAATCGTTACTCCACATTTGTTACATTTAGGCACACACTAGAAGCAATGTGCATAACCAACTACAAGTGAAACGATAATAAAATGTGATTTCGCTTTTTGTTTTAGGAAATCATGCCTCGTAAGTCATCCGAAGATCATAAAAATACAAGAGCCTACATACCAATAATATCACATGAATACCGTACACCTGTAAAATAAAAACTAAAAGACCTTGAAAGTGGTTACATTCATGAGGGTCGGGTGGTTTTTGACAACTTTGCGGATCTAAACTATGTTCGATCTTTGTTCCATTTTGTCGAGTTTGAGTGTCACCTTGAAATAAATGAACAAATTTGTCCTCGCTTCATTCTCGAGTTTTATAGTATATCGAGTCAGTTATTCTGACGAAGGTCAAATGTTTATCGAGTTTGTTATTCAAAATCAATTCTTTTCTTATCTTGAAGAATTTGCTCTAATTCTTGATGTACCTTGTGAAGGTGCGTGTGTCTTTACCGATAGATGGAGACTTGATGAGTTGGCATATGGTATCCCTTCGGATGGTCCATATCAAACCAACCTTCCTTCCATTGAGGACATCATTTCGTCTATTCGAATTGATCGAGATGGTCAAGTCTGTCGCATCCGTCATGAGGAAGAAATTGATGTTCTTGAATATCAAGTTCTAACTCGTGAAATTGAGCCAACCCTGAAGCCTTTAGAAGAAATTATCTGGGAAAATGTCTTTTGTCTGGGGGGTAATCGGGATCATGTTCCTGCATGTCTTTGTTATATGCTTTATTGTGTCGTACACTCCGAAAAATTCAACCTTGCCTATTTCATGGCAAAACGAATGATGGGGTTACTAACTAAAAGTAAGTTAATTCTACCCTATGGTATGTTATTTATCGTTTGTTTAATTTCATCGTCTAGGGGAAAACTCCCGAATTGGAAAATGTGTCCTTTGTCTTGTACGATCGTTTCATGACTCCTCTGGCGACTCAACTAGAGTGAATATCCAAGAAGATGCTTCGTGGCACGAGATAGGAGGTAGTCATTCACTTCTTCTTCCTCATGACTTCGAGCAACCATCCTCATCTCATTATCAACGATGATATGACGATGGGTAATGACGAAGAACCTCGAGTGCATGCTCTATTCCCCCATTGTTATGTCAATTCTTACACCAATCAAGTTCCTTAAGTTTTTCAAAACCACCAATGTCGACCAAAAACATGGGAACCTTTTTACACCCCGACAACCGAAATCCTACCGTCAAGGGTAATTAATAGTGAGCAACATGGTGGAGTAAGGGTCAAATCGGACAAAAGCCTTAGAAGGTTTGTGGAGAAACTTGAGGATAGTGAGAAATGAGTGAATTGCTTTATGACATTTTTATATTTATTATTTACTATGCCAATTATGATTAGGTGTTCTTATCTTATGTACATATTAGTAACATTAGTACTTAGTATGGGCAAACATTAGTTTGCCATGATGATCTTTCAATTTTATCATCCCAAACCAATGCTTACAGGCACCTGATAGTCTCTCTGCTATATGTTTGTCATTATGCTGCTTATTCTTTGATAATCTGTTGCTTACAAAATGCTTTCCAATATAATCATGTAGTTGTATTATGAAAATTAGATCATGAGTCTTAGATGATTCAATGATGAAATAAATTTAAATGAAAAAGGGGAATTTTGGAATTCTTTATATACAGGCTTTTTGGAAATTCTGGGATTTTATTTTGTCCAGATTATGGCCCCTTAAATACTAGTGCGGGCCCCTAATATCTTTTGGGACCACCCCCCCACCCCTGGGTAATTAAGGGACCATCAGAGATCACAGAATTCTTATACTGTGACCTTATGTATTTTTGCAATTAGACCACTCTCCCATCTTGGACACATCTATATTTCTGCATTTTGACAAACACCTTTTTGCGATTCTCAAACCTCAAACTCAAACCCCGTGTTACCTCTTCAATTTTTTCCATTCTCACATTAAATCATGAACTCTCCTCATTTACCATCATCTTTCTCTAACCATATTTCTACCATGATTTCCATCCCAATGCTTCTTCTTCAAACCCTTCAAGAAAATCAAATTAACCTTAATCCCTCCTAGACAACTCATTGTAACAATCTCTAGTGATGAAGAAGTCACTACACTGGCTCACCACTTCCAATTCTTTCCATCTCACATACTTCCTCAAATGCACCATCAAAAAACATCATACTAATCAAAACCTCCCAAAGCCAACGATAATACATCTTCTTTTTTTCAATTCAAAACTATAAATTTACCTCCTTCCTCAAATGGAACCAACTCTCCTACAACATTTGTACCCTTTGCTTGAGAACTTCTTGAGTTGTTACCTACTAGACTTTAATACCTCAAACACTTAAAAGTCTTCCTTCTTTGGATTTCAAATATATCACTATCACCAATTAACCTCTTGATAAATCTTCAGTACCACTTCAACCATCACCAAACCACCTCAAACTACTATCATGGGTCATATCCACTCTACTACAACTTCCATGACTTTAATGGATCAATTTGTATTGTTTTTTCCTCAACCGTAACCTCCATTTGAACCTTCGAGATGAAATGAAACATTACGTTTGATATCTAGAGTATCTTACTAAATCACCGCATTAACATACAGATTTTCCTCTATACCTGGACCCTTTTCAAATTACATTAATATAGAAAATTCCAATTGACATTTTGTTTATAAGTCATTCTCTTTGTAGACATGTATACCACAATATCTAATTTAATACTTATGTTGTATTATGTTTTTATATGGTATTAGTTTAGTTTTATTTTGCAATGATTTGTATAGTTGGTTGTGTTAATGTATGAGTTTCTTGTTGTGGAATGAAAACTTTCTTTTGTTAATTTAAATAGTATGTGTTATCTTGAAAGATATTTGTCTTGCCACTTGTACTTCTAACCGTGTTTTGTAGCAAATCAAATTATCTAAGATCGATCCCTTGGTGTGCCCGAACGAGGGGATCAAGGGGGGAGTCTTAATATTCGTGATTTCATTTCTTCCTTCAACAACTCGCGATCATCCTTTTTGGATTCGACAAAAAGGGGAGAAATAGAAATAACTCATTTCAATAATTTGACATCTTTAATTTTATTTTAATGAGTTTTTATATTTGTCTCATCAAAAAGGAAGCGATTGTTAATACATATTAATGCTTATAAGTTATTTATAATTTCGACCTTCTCAGCGTTTTGATAATAAAAAATGTTAAAAACCGTTTACAATAAGAATTAAAGTTTACAAACTTATTAATTGTAAACAATTTCTCTTCTAAGATTAATGATCACTTAAGGTATGGACAAACAAAATAATTAAGCATGATTAGTGATCAAGAAAATATTTTTCTCTTAATCCTCAATTTTATTCTCCAAAAGTATTTTCTCAATATATACATTTACAAAATATTTCTAATTTAAACAAATAGGTTTATTAAAACTTAAAATTTGAAATTCAAGTTTTTCACCTCAAAACGGAAGCTTCTACACCAGATACAACCTTTCCCACAAAAAGACAAAAAAAGGAGCGGATGCCCCTTATATATAAGGGACCTCCGGGACCATCCCCAGAGAGCCGTTGGGATTCCATGCCTATAAATACTGCTCCATTCCCAACAAAAAAACATTCCTCTTTGTACGAAATATTTCAGTCTTTTCTTTCTCTCTCTAAACCTTCTTCTTCTCACTTAACTTTGATCACTATACAAATCTTAGATCTTGTTAAAGTGAATTAATCTCTTCTTCTCAATATCTTCACTGCTATTCAAGTGAAGAGAAGAACAACTCGTATTCGTCAAGCAAACGAAATGTTATTTAGTGATATCTCCTCTCTTCTTCTTGTACCAAACTCAATTTTATTTATCTTGTGTTTTGTGTCGATTCGGATATTTGTAGATCTCGATTGTGTAGTTCTTGTGAGTGTGTATTATTGTTGAATGTGTAGATAGGTCTACTAAGATTTGGACTCGACATTATAGCTTAGATGACGGAAAATAACCGTAAGAGATGTGTAAACGATTTTATTCATGTAAAGGGAGCTTGTTGACATAGTAAAATCTCGAGTAGGATACTCGGGGAGTGGAGTAGGGCGAAGAGTGTTCATTGCCGAACCACCTAATAAAATCTCGGTTGGTTTTCCTGGTTTGGTTGTTTCTTTCCTTATCTCTTACTTTATTATTTTGTTATTTAGTTTTGTTTAGACTAGTTATTGCTTGTTCATTTTGTGCATTTGCTTGTATATAAATGGATCTATATATTTTTGAAAGTAAACTTTTAAACCGTAAAACAAACGTGTAAACTATTCAACCCCCACCCCCTTCTAGTTTCCACATAATTACTTTTATTACTTTTATGTGTTTATAAAAAACCTAAGCGCTTATTTGGGCTAAAATTTTTTTAAATAAACACTATTACTAAACTTTCTAAAACTTAACTTTCCTTTACATTCACTCTTCTTTATTTAGAAAGTCTTCTATAAATATCCATATTTCTATCAACTTCACTTATTTCCAAAACCCCCCATATACGTTTCCCATAAACGCTTAACACAAAATCATCCAACTATTGACGTAGCATTGCATGAAATACGTCATTCCTTTCCATTATCACTATACGTGAACAAATAGAATACTCATCATCAAACACACACGCACTCAAAATGAGATGATCATTCACCTCAAAATGATATCATACACCTATTCAAACCACTTAGCACACACATATAACACATAGCACACAAAATGAACCCTTAACCATTTCTAAAGGTATCACTAACCTGATTAAATCACGAATGTCATAGTCACATTAAACTTAATTATTTTTATTATATATATTTAAATAATAATAATAATAATATATTATTTATATATTTTCTCTCTCCTACTTTTTTTTCCTAAAACTTATATCAAATTCAAATTTAAATCTTAATTTTAATCCAAATATAAATTCAAATCAAAATCTTTAACAAATCAAACGGCCCCTTAATTCTATTTTTCAAATCCTGCCTATTTCAAAACCTAAGGCGATTCTGTTTGATGATCCCTAGGGGTCGTTATCTTATGTTTGAATCTTCAGTAAAGCAAATTACAACTCCAATTGCATGAAGTCCTAGCATGCCAAATCGTAATATCGTCATCAGTATAATGCACATTGTTCTGTTTGTTTTTAACAAGAAAAATTGCTATGGATAATCCACATTGTTGAGTTTTGCTTGCTATGACAATGCTTTCTAACGGTTAGTGACAAATTGTGAGGTGATCAAGACTCTTTGAAGTAAAAAATAGAGTGCTAGAAAACAAATTAACATTCCTGAGCAGCGAAGGAACTAGGAAGTTGAAGGACGGGAGGTAAAAAAAATTCTTAACAAAAGTCGTTGTGTACACAAAGACGAAGATAGAGATATTAAGTTTTTACACGGTTTGGCTTCAAGATGGGGGGCATTTTATGGTGAGATGCACTTTATAAAAAAGTCAATAACTTAAAATCCTAAAATCTGATCTCAAACTAGGGTGTTTCTCGGGTCGGGTTTCAGGTTGGATTAATCGGGTTTTACGTTGTTTGGGTCGAGTTGATAGGGTACCCTGACAAAGAAAGTAACCCAAACACCGAATCTCAAAAATGCAGCCACTTTAGTTGCTCAAATGGCCCATTAACAAAAGTAGTTTGTCATGTTATTTAACGTCCAAACACACCAAAATTTTAAATTATCAATAGTGTCATTAAGTATGTTTATGCTTATGATACAACTGTTTCCTACAATTACTTAAAAACCAACTGGAAGCAAATGACGCGCCTATTTTTAGGGGCGTTCAAAAAATTCGAGAAATCGACGAACCGAACCGATCCGCTTATTTGAAACCGAAAAAACCGATAACCGAAAAAACCCATACCGTAAGAAACCGAAACCGAAAAATCGATAACCGAAGAAACCGAAACCGAAAAATCGATAACTGAAGAAACCGAAACCGGGAACACCCGAAACCGAAAAACCCGCTTATCAAGGTTCGGTTTCGGTTTTTGTTTTTAGTTATCCGAACCGAACCGTGTATAATATAAACGTAGGTTTTAACAAACCACTCATAAAATATACGAGTATTAACCATATTATTGCTCTATTTTTAACGTATATCACATATTTACTTACTTAATGTGATCATTTACTAACGTCCATGGATTACATATGATGAAAATGATCATAACTTATAAACGTAAAATAAATAGTACGTAGTATTGGTTATTTTGTTACATATTCGAATTTGAATATTTTTATTGCGACGAAATAACTTCACTATGAATCTAATCACATGTTACATTTTAATTTATGTTTTTATTCGTCCAATTCGATTCGATTAATTTTTAAAATGGTTAACCGTGACCCGAACCGCGGGTAACCGCTCATTCCGGGTACCCGCATGTCCGGTTACCCGCCTAATACGGTTCGGTTTCGGATAATAAAATGAACTACCCGCCCCGCCATGGATATTAAAAATCTCCAACCGAACGAACCGAACCGCCCCGTGAACACCCCTACCTCTTTTACCTGAAACAAATACGACTTTACATGCTTCCGGGTTTTTATGCAACTATGACCCAGTTGTATAACAATCAGTTATGAATTGAAGAGTTGCAGTAATCATCAAGAGCTTGGTTCGAACGATTTATTCGTTTGCAAAATGCAAAGGTATACTTATGAACCAAACAGATCACGCCTAGTTCATCAAAACATTAAATTCAGCTAACAGGACGTTTGTGGTTCTCATGGTATAAGTTGACACATTATTCTTACTAGGAATAAGATCGTTGAAATGGAGCGATAGAAAGAGTCCCACTTTCTGGATTTGAATTCAAATACATAGGATCATTCAGATACTTTCTTGGTACAGACGTGGCTCGATCGAAAATTGGAATCACAACGCTACAAAAGAAGTATGTGAGACCTTTCAAAGAAACTAGCATTAATGGTTGTCTACATGCAGATACTGGTATTGATCCTAAATGGAACATGAATCCGAAAAAGGGAGATCTTGCGAATGTATGTCACCACCATTAATTGGTTAAGATGTTTATTTATCTCACATTCAATCTTTTAAAGCAATGTGCGCTTGCAAAGTCGATGTATGCATTCTAACCTACCAGATCCTCATATATTGGTTGGGAAAGGATTGTTCTTTGGAAAATACTATGAGCTAAAACTAATCTATCACAAATACGAGATCAATACAAATCATTTTTCATACACTTGGGGGAACCTGATAACTCGGAGAAAAAGAAAGCCCCATAGTCCAAACATTAAAATAAAAAAAGGCAGAGTTTCACCAATTAGAAGAGTGAGGAAAATAGTTATGGGTATATGAAATGGATCCGCTTATCCCCATCTTTGTTAAAACTATTGTTCATGATTTTAAGGTGTCAGGTAAGAAGCTTACAATCAAATTAGACAACCTTAAAATTAGATTATACCAGTATCTTTTCTTCTATACCTAGTGGAAATATATTTCTTCCGATAATAAGCATACAAAAATAAATAAGCTTTGAATTCATGAAAGAACAATATAACATAAAGCAAAATCATTCGACTTCTGTCCTACCGGACAGCATACCCTGAATACCATATACGATCAAACATAAGATTCTGAATTTTTAAAAAAGCTCTTCATTTGTAGAGCCAAAACTCTTCATAGTAGTAGACAACGAAGTACATAGAACATGAGATGCCATGGGTTAGATAAAGGTCATAGACAAAAAGACATCAACACCCTAGAGTTTTTAGTGTTGGCATGTGCAAGCCACATAGCCAACTTAAAGGATGATTGTCCATGCAACCAAAAGTAGAATCCTAATTTAAAGTTTCATTAGACCATCAACTTATAATCACCATTTGGAATGACATTTCTTACTTACGCATTGAATTACATACCGAGGAAGAAGACACCCATTTTCCATTGATCCATTCAACATGTCGCCTCAGATCAGAGTGCTTAAACACAATTTCCTCATCTGTTCCCCTGAAGAATACCTCGTATTTATGTTTGCTGGACACTTTAGAGATCACGCCCACCCACCACCCATCATTGTACAAGCCATCAACTTCTTCATACAAACGGAAATTATCAACAATTTCAGTAGGAGGGCAAGGGCGAATGTGGTTGTAATCAACTTCTTCCATTATGAAAGCTGTATCATCATCATTCCTCAAGGATTTATACTCGACCTTAAAGTTCCCGTTATTTAGTTGTTCAATGACAGTGGCAGCAAACCAAGCACCTTGAAAACCATCCTCATCACTGGACACTTCAACCAGTGCCCCCTTGTAAAACTTATCGTTGTTGCTGCTCTTCAATTCTACAGAGATGGATGCCTGCAGTAAGCAAGATTCAACTATTTATGTCATGTACGAAAGTAGAATAAGACAAGAGTGCATAGAGGTGTAAAATAGGTTGCTTAGATAACCGGTCATAGTAAGGATAAAAGATATGTAATTGTTTGTCAGTGACAAACGGGTCAGGTTGGGTTGACCTAAAACATATTTGTTTACTAATTTTACATTAGTATTTATAATAGCAAAGTCAAATGTGATTAAATATATTATATTGTCTCTAAAAACTAGAATAAAATGGTTTAAGAGGTTTCATTCATTATAACTACACTTTGAGTAATTCTTTACCCGTCCTTTTCAGCTTATATTTTTTATAATTGAACATAACCCGAATCCACGCATCCATAAAAATGGGTTTTACTTGGATACATATATATCACGTGTGTGTAAGCAACTATAGATGTATGAGTTTATGTAAGAAACATAAGTAAAGATGGCACAAAAGGATTAAACATATTAATAGTTGATGTGACAATAACATTACATAAAGGAATAAAATAGCAAGAAATTTTACAAAGATACTCTATCCTAATGCCAATATATAAAAAGCGCCACTACTTGCAGCTGCATAAACAATCTACGTGCTGTAAAATTATATAGCAACTCTTCCCACATGTATAGAGAAAAGACAAGTCTCAACACCTTATACAAATAACTTCCCCCTTGGTTTTGAAACTGGAGGTTATTGGGGCTAGCATGCTACTTTATTTGCAATGATACAAATCATATCATATTAGTAGCTCCCTCAAGGTGCAGTGAGTCGGATACTCGAGCATTCTGGGGATGTAGGTCTGTGTATAGAACGCCATGTGTTTAAGTGAGTACTCGATAACAACCTATCCACATGGATACAGAAGTGAAAAGTTTGAACAACTTCCATGCCTTGGAGCATCTCCACTGTGTAAGTTGAGAAGGAAGCTAGGGAGCTAAGGTTGTTAAATTGAACAAAATATGCATTTGGCCCCTCTACCCCATATTTAACAGTAACAAAAGTACTCCACCAGCTTCTGGCCAAAACACTTGGGTCGTACTTAGAAACTATTATTCTCATTTCACAAGTATCAGTAGTATGGCACTTAAGATAAGAAGTTCACTCACACACACACACACACAAAATGTGGAATAAAGGAAAACTGTATAAACAAGAACATTCTAGTTATGGCCCCTATTCACTTATTCTGACCCTAATAGCTTCATCGATAACCATAGGGCAAGCACATGATCATCATATCATAGGTGCTTTAATTTAATGAATAATTGTGAGAAAATCTTGTGCATGAGATAAAAATGATACAGTACCCTGATATAATTCAACTTACCAGTGTTCAAAAACTGTTAAGAAGACATACAGGTTCGACTGACCTAATTATATAGTCAAAAATGAGAATAAATGAAGACTTAAACGGTCCATCAAAATGTATATAATACAGGTATTTATAGATTACTTAAACATACGATATGTGAAAATATTGAAATTTTTATACAGCTACGTTTACTATTTATGTTATTCCATCAATACAACTCTTCAAATCGGATCGAGAAGATTGTATACCGGTTCAGGATAGTCAAGAAATGAACAGAAGCTAGAGATTTTGTACCCATAGGATCGCAACTAGTGGTAGTGAACTAGTGATTACTACCCATTTATTTACTAATGGGTCCATCTGGTTGCGTTTAATCTCAAATGGGTCAAATGATAGAACATACTTAAGCCGAAATCTGGCTGGAGTGGAAAGCAGAAGAAGCTGAATGAAATTCTTAAAAGTAAATGCATGGTAGCTTTAACTTTGAAGTCTATTATATAGCTTTTGTTTAAACTATAAGTAGATCATCTCTCAGTTAGATCATGTTAATGAGGAATCCTTCACTTGATGAACATGCATAAATGCAGACGCAGATTATCATCATCCAAGATAAAATTTTGTGTTCCAAATATAAATAATGACATAATGTACAAATTAACATATTAATTTTTACATGATTGACTCGAGAGCAAAGGGTTATGATAATGAGGCTTAATAAATATAAAAATAATCTTGTGCAAGGTAGAGAGTGCAAATTCAACACCTTATTAATGATCAAACATGTTGCATATATAGCCACTAGTATGCCCCTATGCCCTGTAAGTTCAAAATAGCCTTTAACTGACTTCACCTTAAATCAATGAAGAAATCTATTTAATACGGAGTACAAGATTAGTATTTTAAATAAAAGGGTTATTCATTCATGGACGTATCACGTATGTATACTATTCATTAATTGCTCAAAGTACCCTGATCTTTAGACACTGGTTTCTCTTTCATCTTATTTGGGACTTTAGCAATGTAAAAGAGTATGGAGGGTGCTTTGACAAAAGAAATATCATCCCCTTTCGGAATTTAATTGGTTTCTTTAAATCAGTTTCTCAATTTAAAAGAACGCACAACGTAAACAAGCGTCAAGTCCCAGAAATGAATATCACATATTAAGCACAATGACCCTAAAAAAATGCATTGTAAAACTTATTAAGATGTTTCCAGAAAGGATTCACGCATCACCAAATTAGCTTATTTAACCTACTTCCGATAAGTTGTTTCACAAACAATTTATAGTTCGCAACTCTATTCATAAAACTTGACAAACTCTATCGACTTATCACTTTTTCATTGAGCCTAAACAATTCAAAACACTACCTTTTGCCTTATTAGCTAATAGTTGTATCAAATGAAGGGTCAAAGTCCAAGATTGAATGTTACAGATTAAGCACAATGACATCATAAAAACCAGTTTGCACAGCTAATGAGCCTATATCGACTGTTGAACTTTGCATATCCAAGAAACGTGATGGCATACCAAGTAGGAGTTCCATCCGAAAAATTAATTTCAACAAATTAGAACTTCATTTCACCGTACCTTAAAGTGTAACGTAACTTACTACAATATTTTTACCACTTATTGAGTGTTGTGTATTTCTTACTTAAAGCAACATGTACTTATTAACAGCTGCATCAACACACAATAGGTTCTCATAGTTTATGTGATTGCTAACGATACATGTAAAAACCGAAAAAAAAGATAATAATACCTCATCCTCAAGCGGCGGAACCCAATTACCATAAACCCACTCCCTATGCAACCTCAACTCAGCCCTCCCAAACTCCAACTGCTCCCTGGTGGCACGAAAAAAGACCGAATACCTCTCACCGGGCAGCACACCGGTAACAATACCTTCCCACCAGCCATCATTATAATAAGCATCAACTTCTTCACTAAACTTAAACTCCCTATCACGTGGCTCACGTGGTGGAATTGGTCTTCCTTGAATAATGTCTATTGTTTCACGAAGTGGTTTAGTACCAGCTTCATCGGACATTAAGGTTTTGTATTGTACTAGGATGGATTGTTTGTTTCGGTTGGATTTGGGTTTCAGTACGGTTCCGGAGTACCATGCGCCCCGGAAACCGTTGTCGTTGCTGCATATTTCGATATCGGTACCGGGTTCGAAAGGATCTGTTGAGTTTTGGTTTGACATTTGTGAAAATGGGGTTTTAGGGTTTTGTGGGTTGATCGAGAAAAGGATGAAGATTTTTGAAAAAAGAAAGAAAGATTGGGAATAGTGATGAAAAACAGGGAGGTGAGTTGTAAAGTTGTTTTGTATCTTTGTGGAGCTGAATATATTTTTAACATCTTTCCTGGGCCCTTTATCCGTTGTCGCGGGCCATGATTTTTTGCGAATCGATTTCGAACGAATATTGAGTGGGAATGTGTTCGCGTGTTGCCGCGAGGCTCTTTCCGCGAGTATTTTTTCTGAATGAATCGGTGAATTTAAAAGTTGAGGGTAGGTTTTGTATTTTTTTTTTCTATGTTGAGCCTGTAAATGGCAAAAAAGTACACGTTATTTATATAATTTAAACTTTCACAGAATTATACGTTTCTAACCCCTATTGTTTATTTTAAAGTTATTAGGTAGTTTAGGGTGTGCTTTATATATATATATATATATATAAACTTCAACAATTTTTATAAAATCGTATGTATGTCAGAAGCATTGCAATATTGGGCTCGTTTTGTTCGCAATTCGAAGATCTTTCCGCGGGTATTTTTTTTATCTGAATGAATCAGTAGATATATGTTATATATTTGATAAATAAAGTTTATTATATAAAAAAGTCGTAAGTAGTTAAAAGTGGATGGTACGTTTTGTAATTTTTTTTCTATTTATATTAAACTTCAACATTTTTTATAAAATCGTGCGTATGTCGGAAGCATTGCAATATTGGGCTCATTTTGTTCGTAATTCGAAGATCTTTCCGCGGGTATTTCTTGATCTGAATGAATCGGTAGTTATGTGTTATATATTAGATAAATAAAGTTTATAATATAAAAAAGTCGTAAATAGTTAAAAGTTGAGGGGTCGTTTTATAAATTTTCTTTTTTTTCCTCTATTTTGGCCGGCAAAATCTTTTTTTATTTTACTTTGGGTTCATTAATGGGCTTTTTTCGGTTGTTGGGCTCTTTTTATTTCTGTTGCAAAACGTCATCGTTTTGTATCGGAAATGATATAATTTATAATAACCAGGTCTCACTCTTTTCGATAGGACGGTTTTCTTAATAACTTATTAAAATCGTAAAACTATGTTTAAGATTTAATTTACATCAATTATAACATAATGCACACTTTGCGACGGGTAAATATTAAATGAGTCATAAAGAAAGAATGTTGGGAAATACAAGTCAAAAGGTCAAAGTACTGCTAAGCAAAAAGTCAAAGTACTGCTAAGTAGAAAGTCAAGGTACTGCCAGTCAAAGATCGAAGTACTGCCGTGGATAAAGGA
>BQNB010015474.1:0-73200 GCA_026074375.1 Tanacetum coccineum
TTGGGGACCCAAGCCATCACTGACTTAGATCTGCCTTGTGCATCAACATAATTAAACTTCTTTAGGGTGATTGATGCACAGTTGTGTTTAGAAACATGCTCTAAAACTTTAGTCTTTAGTTTCCAAACCCAACAAGCTGAGGCCTTAACAGCATTAACATTATTTCCCTTAACAACATTAACTATGGCTTTTGGCCTAGCAACATTAACTACTGCTTTTGGCCTAGCAACATTAACATTTTTATCCTTAACAGTATTAACCCTCTGATTAAAATTACTATTTTTAAATGCTGTTTTCTTTTGAATGGGCCTCTTAACAATTGAATGTGTTGTTTTAGAAAAAATGTGACTTTGGTCTAGCAGCATTCACTGTTGTTTTTGAGTGAGCAACATTAACTTGTCTAGCAATATTAACTGATACTAAGCCAGACTTCATTAGTACTGCTCTTAGAACCATGTTCTTTTTAGGGCAGGGGTGAGTCTTTTTGGCAAAATTATGATGATTCACCCTTTTAGAATTGTTCCAAACAGGCTTACCACCCGTTGATAATTACAATCAACCTACAAGTGATCAAAACTTCCACATACATAACAAGCTTTGTTAAACATCTCAAAATTACTTCTTAGCCTCTAAGACATCATATTATTCCAGTTTCTTTGATTGTCTCTAGGAATGTGAGTGTTTTGCCTATTATGCTCAACTTGTTTAGCAGTTTTCCTATCAGTTTTGTTTGTTTGTTTAGCTTTGACAAAGTCTATCTTAACAAAACTAGGCTTGGCTGTTTTCTTTTCAATCTTAGTTTGAGACACATTTTCTTCCTCACTATCTGACACCCAATCCTCAATAATTGGAGCACCATTATCCTTCCTAACTACTTTAGGCTTTGCTTCACTAGCCTTAGCTTCACTATTCTCAACTACAGGCTTAATAACTACATGCTTATTTGTAAACTCTTCTAAGCCAGTAAATGACAAGTCAGGTTTTGGAGGCATAAAATTTCCTGTTAGGGGAGGTGGAACTGCATTATAACCTAAACCATTCTTGCAATTATCTATAATCTGACTCTCTATAATCTTGTTTAAGCTTTTAGATGCATTTTCAAATTTGTCTACATTAAACTGAATGTCATCTTTTTCCTTTTGAACTATTTCCAGCTTCTTCCTAAGCTCCTCAATAGTTATCTCTCCTACTTGAATGTCCTATTTTAAGCTGTTAATCTTTTCTACATAAACAGACTCATTCTTTTTATAAAATTCAAGTCTTTCTTCTATAGACTATAAACCTATCTTATAAGCTACAACCATTAACTCATATTTCTCAAATCTTTTCAATAGTTGTTCATATTGAGATTTAAGCACTTAAACAGTTTCAAGACAAGATTTTGAGCAAGTAGAATCATTAGATACCTCAGAATCAGAATTTGAAGATGAGTAAGCCACGAGTGCATAGTTAGTAGGTCCTTCCTCTGCCTGATCACTCCAGTCATATCCACCAAGACCATCACATGACACCAAGGCATTGGAAGTAGTTATCTCCACTGGTACACTCCTTCTTGAGCTTTCTTTGTTCTTGTTGTCTTGGTTTCTTGAAGCTCTGCACTCCTTAGCAAAGTGTCCCCTCTTGTGGCAGTTATATCACTCCACCTTGGATTTATCAAAACCAATGGACTCATTGCCATTCACAATAATCCTCCTTCTTGTATTCTTTAGGAACCTTCTAGCTCTCATAGTCAACATATCCATCTGCCATCTCAAATCCATATCTTCCAAGTCATCTGGATAGAGTTGTTGTAGATCCTCATTTGCAAGTTGAGGATTGTTTGGTTGACTATAAAAGAATGCACAGATCACCGCATCACTTAAGTTATCAACATTTGTGGAGTTAGCAGCACTAACTTAAGTGCTAACAGCAGAAACTTCATGAGCAGTGTTAACTGCTTCATTAGTGCTGCCAAAGTTGTTAGAGGACAAAAAAACCATGTTTTGTATGCTTGTATATACTTTGAGATTGTTGTAGAGATCATCCATGCTCATTGTCTCTAATTCAGGCTTATTCCTCCACACAACAACATGTGTGTTCTATTCTGGTGACAAACTTCTCAACAGCTTCTGGTTCACATCTTCTTGTGAAAGTGTTTCACCCAAAATCTCCAACTGACTCACAAACTTCTGAATCCTATCAAAAGTTTGATCAAGGGTTTTTGAGCTAGGAACAGTAAAGTTTTCGTACTGCTGTTTCAAGAGATTTCTTTGTAGCAGCATTCCCACTAAACCTCTTTTTAATAGCTTCCAGCAGCAACTTAGCATCCTTGATGGAGTTGAACTTTAACTGATGTTCATTAGATATTCCCATCATCAAGGTGCTTCTGGCCTTCACTTCTAACCTCTTATGAGCCTTTTCTTTAGCAGTTGTAGGAGGTATTACTTTCTCAACACCTTCCACAACTATTGTTTTTGGTGCAGTGTTTCCATTCTTTATGACCTCTCATAGAGCATAGTCAATCATCTAGATGTACTGTTCTATTCTCATCTTCCATAATTCAAACTCACCAGGTTTGAGCATTGGAACCTTGGATGCAGCTACCATATGTGCATATTCTGAATCCATATCTTTTAGCAAATAGATCTTGTGTATTCAAACAGGTTCTTCTTATTCAAAGCTTCTCAACAAGCTCTGATACCACTTGTTGATCCCACTTCAATAGATCTTTAATTCCTTATGCTTGTTAAGGTTTTGTTATGCTAGATAAATCTAACACAACTATAGTAGAAACTTTGTTGAATATATTAAAGATTATGTAGAATCTAATCTTTAATCAATAAGAAGAATTCTTAATGAAACAGTAACTATATGAACACAATTCTATAAACACACAATTCAACAAACAATAAAAGCTCCAATATTATTATTACAAATAATACGAATACTCTTCTAGTATTAGGGTTTCAAAACCTTAAAGCTATGATAACTCTATGAATGACTCGTTTTGATTTGATACAGATACAAAACTCTATGCCCTAGGACCTCCTTTTATACACCAAGGAGTCCTAGTCAATTTACAATATATTCCTTAATCTTTAAATATTCTCAATGATCTATTCTATAAATAACTAATACTTATCACGTAAGTAATCTTGATCTCCAATCAAACGTTATCCTTTCTTTTGTCTTTATCCATTCTCTTCTGATAGTAGAAACTCTTTCAACAGTCTTAATCTTTGAGCAGTTGTAACTTTTGTACTAGTAGCATTAACTTAGCACCAGCAGTAGTAACTTATACACCAGCAGCATTAACTGTGTACAAGCAGTAGTAACTACTTAGAATATTTTCTTCAATCTTCACCAGCAGTACTAACTTTACACTAGCAGTACTAATATATACTAACAGTAGTAACTGTGAACTAGCAGTACTAACTTTATACTAGCAGCACTAACTACTTAGCATATTTTTCATTAAAGTTAATGAACAACACTAACTTTTGCTTAGCAGCAGTAACACAAACCTTAGCAGCAGTAACTTCAAGAAGGCTTTTAATCCCAACAATCCTCCCCTAAACTTGATATTCTTCTTCAAAATCTCAAGTTTCTTCATTGAAAGCTTCATTAATCACCAGGAGGATGCTTCCAAACACTTCATTTAGGTACATAGCCTTCCTTAAGCTGTTTCTTGACCAATCTAAGAAGCTCAAATGCCATTTCACACTCATAATCAACTTGAAGCTTCACATCATTGAACATCTGATGTAGTGTGTGATTTGTAAGTGGATACATATACCATTTTACTTAAATGATCACATTGAAGCTTCTTGTTTAACAAATCAGTAATTGTAGGTGCTGTCAGAGGATATCTCTTTTCTACCAACATATGATTGTGCACATTTTGCTTCCTCAATGAATGTACTCCACATGAACCATATAGCTTCCAATCCAATACTCTGTAGTCTGATTGATTTTTCTGTACCTTATCCTCTACATGTGGTTCAAACATTGTCTTCAAATCTCCATATAAAACTAAATCCAAGTCCTCCATTGTTCATGTTGATCCATACTTAGCTTTTACCAACTTGTACAAAGTTTCCAAGTCTTCTCTATTAAAACTTTTAAGCATATGACTGAACACTAAGTACATCTTTGAACTTTCATCAGCCCTGATTATCTGGTAATAGCTTTTCTTCCCCTCTTTATGAATCTTCCACTCAAGAATGCTTGGAGACTTAACAGCCAAAGGAATAGCATCAAGTGCAACCTCTTCTTCATATGGCATGACTTCCATTAGACTTTTAAGTTCTACTGTTTCTTTGTCATCATCCACCTTCTGCTTCTTTGCATTCTCTTATTCTAACTCTTCTCCTGCTTTCTTTGAACTTCCTTCCACTAAGTCTGTTCTAAAATCAACAAATGTATTTACCCTTTTGAAAGCTCTGTCAAACATCTTCTGAATAGAATCAAAAGATTTGTTCTTCAAGTCTTTGGGCTTTTTTACTTCCACATTCTTCAGGTAAGTACACATGATTTTTCTTTGTTGAGCTTGAGTTGGTGGTTTGTTCCTCTTCTCTTCTACTCTTTTTGCTGCAAAGTACTTTCTTCTTTTCTCCAAGAGTTGTATAAATAATGTAGCCTTTTCTGTATCAGACAACTCTTCTTGCTCTTGTGCTTACAATCTTTGAGCCAATTCATGATCAACCTCAATCTTAGCCTGAATATCATCCCATTCTTCAGTCAAGGCAACATTGGCTTCTTGTTCTTTTTAAGCTTTCTCTCTTGCAAGTCTTACTTCCTCATCAAATTCAGCTTGTAACTTTGAAGCAATTTCTTCATCAAGCCTGATTAGTTCTTTCATCTTCATAGGCTTCTCAGGTTCTACCATTTTCCCTTTGCCTTTGCCCTGAATATTTGCCTGTGATGGTTGTTGTGAAGAAATTTTTGTTGTTGTTGTTGTTGTTGTTGTTGTTGTTGTTGTACCTGGCTCTTGTGTAACCTTTGCCCTTTTTGTGTCTTGAATATTTCATTAGTAGTCCTTTGACTATTTGACTTTTGTCAGTTTATTTAGATTTTGTACCGTGTTGAGGGTGATTATTTTATGAGATATGTCATGAATTATGGTTTATTGTGTTTAATAATCCCTTTTGGAAGGTATTATTGTGTTATGTGTATTCCGGGTGGTTTGACCCGTGAATTTTGAGAAATGCCGAAAAACGAGTCCGACAAGTCTAATAATGTCCAAATTGAGTTTTGAAGGGTGTAAAGTGAAAATATGTCGTGTGGATACTCTAGGTTAATGGAAAAGTATTTTAAAGTGAATTAAAATGCTAATTAACTTTGGGGTAAATTTTACGATTGAGTTTTACGAGCATTTAAGTGATCCCGACACGAAAAGAAAGGCCCGGGACTCCCTAAGATCCCTTGACCGGTCATAGCAAGAGAAGGGAACAACATGGCTTTTTTTAGCAATCTTGTCGAATTTGTACACAAATATGCTTCCACTAAGATCATTTCCTCAACATTTTTCATTTAAAAAAAACACATAAACTTGTGTGTGTGTATATCCGGCCGAACACAAAACAAACAAGAAACACATAAATTTTTAAAGATTGATCAAGAAAACATGAAGACATAAATATTTTGGGTTGAGTCTAGTGTTTGGTTATTCATTTAAACAACGTTTGGGTTGTCCGGTTCGTGTCGAAATTTACAAATTTGAAGATTTTCTTTTAAGTTTTCAAATTTAAATTTCGTTTGTCTTTTTGGGTTTATTTTGATGCAAAGATATTAGTTGTGCAAGTTGATCGTTGTGAAAAATCAATTTTTGGAAACGAAACAGATGATTAAAGGGGTGTTTGGTTCGTGAATAGTAAAAAGGAAAAAGAGGAATTTTGTAATTTTGATGTTGTGGTCGTGATGGTTGAATAATATATGATGCTAGAATGCTTAGTTTTGATAGTAGCTTGTATAGCTTATTCGGGCTTATTTTTAAGCTATTTATTGGCTTATTTGGGGCTTATATGCCATGTTTTTTTATCAAGATCACTAGGGAAGTGATTTTTGATTATTTTTGTGTTATGGCATATGTTGTGGACTATTTTTAAGGCTTATGGTAGTAACCAAAAGCGATATATAGCTTAATAGCTTATTTTCAAGCTTAATGTACGTATTTTGGAGCTTATGGACTCACGGCCCAATAAGTCTATTTGAGTCGCGGCTTAATGGGAGGGCTTATTGTGGTCCGGAATTATTTATACATTAAGTAGTATACTATAATATTTAAATAATTTAAATTAATTTATTAAAAGATATTTTATAACTATATAATATATTAAATATATAAATATGTATAATTATAATAATTTTAATTAATATTATATAATTTTAATATTATTATATTTATAACTATATTATTTATAATTATATATTAATATTATATTATTTGATTAATAAGTCATTATTTTAATGTATATTATAAAATTTAATATTATTCTATATTAATGACATAAATATTAATTTTTTATATTTGATTAATAATATAATTATATTATAATTATTATTATATTATAATTATTTATAATTATAAAATATAATTTAAAAGATTTATTAATAGTAAAAGTAATAATATATATTTATATTTAAATATTATATTTATATATTATAATAATTATTTTTTATATTTATTTTAATATATTAATTAATAATAGATATTTAAAATTATTATATAATTAATTATATATATTATTATATTATAATATTTAATATATTATATATATAATATAATAAAATACTTAAATTATATATATAAAATAGAAATTTTAATATATATTAAGATAATATATAGTAAAACATGATATTAATTAATTAATATGTTATAATTATATATTATATATAATATATTATGATATTTATATATTTATTAATAATATATATAATTATTATATATTATTTATTTAATATTTATATAATATATTTATATTAAATTAATTGTATATATATATAAATATTTTTATTTATAATTACATATAATTATTTATTATTATATAATAATATATTATAATTATAATTTTAATAATAAAATTTTACTTATTATTTATTATATTAATATTAATATATTAAATTATAATATATAACTTATAATATATATGATATTATTAGTTATATTGATTTAATAAATTATTTTATATATTATATAATATTAATTATTAATATATAGTATTTAACTTATATAAATTTTCTATTTAATAAATTTATCAACAATAATACTTACACACACATCACACTTTCCAACACAAACACTACCACCACAAAAACACAACAACCACAACAACAAACCACAAAAACACAAACACAACCAACCACAAAGTTACCAAAAAACACCAAACCAACCCCCAACCAACCACTAGTCACACACACAAACAACCCCACACATACAAACCACATAAACCAACAACAACTCACAACAAAAAACAAAGACTACATGACACAAAACACTACACACAACTACACGCAACAAAAACAAGAACAAAACACAAAAACCACGACAACAACCACAAAAATTACCAAACACACAACACCAAACCACACACAACACAATCCACCCCAACACCCAAAAAAAACACAACAACAAACACAACACACACACCACCACCCCCCCCCTAAACACACCAACTACACCACCACAACCAACACACACACCAACAACCACAATAACACAACAACAAACACACCCAAAAAAATATAACAACACACAAAAACCCCCTAACCACCACACGAAAGAGACACACCACACCCAACACAACCAAAAACACACCCAAAGACATACCCAACTAAACAACACACACAACACCACCACAAAACACAACACAACCAAACCAAAACTAACAACACACACAACAAACTACACCAACACCGCACAAACAACCAACAGACGACCACACGATACGCAACAAACAACCACCCGAGCAAACAACAACAACATACCACAACAAAACGAACAAACAAACAACGAACAACACCAACAACACAAAAAACCAACAAACAGAACAGCAACCACACCACACAACAACAACCCCCACACCACCACCACAACAGAACCCACCCACCTACCAACACCTACGATACATACAAAAACAACATACACAACAACCGCACACACCAACAACAAACAACACCCCCCCAACCACCAAACACAACACACAACCCAACACACACCACACCACACCACACCACACATAACACCACCAGCACAAACACGAATAAAACACACAGCCAAACACCCTAAACCACAATACCAACACACTATAACGAGACCAAACCACACAACACCAAACCACACACACTACCGACGTCACAATAACCAAAAATACCACAAACACCACAAAACCAACAAACTACAAACAACCCCACTAACAACGCGGACAAAACACAACCACAAAAACCCAAGAAACCCAAACACAACCCCGAACAAACACAACACACAACCAACCACACAACACAACACACCTAAAACACACACACAACAAAACAAAACACCCACATAAAATCACAACACATACACCCCACACCCACACACCCACACACCAAAATACTCCAAACTATACAACAAATAAACACCACACAACAACACACAACACAACCCCAACAAAAACACACACACCATACCAACACATAACAACCACCAACCAGCCACCACACCATACTACACAACACACACCACTAACTAACAAAGAAAAACACGAAAAAACGCACAAAAACCGTACAGCCCAACCTCCAACCAATCAACACACACACACCAACGACCTCAACACACAAAAAAAACACCCACAAAGAACCAACACAACAACAACAACACCAACACAACCAACACAACCACGATCCAGCAAAAAAACACCCCACAAACACCACACATCCAAACACACACTACAAAACACAAAAACAACACCAACGACAACCCCAAACAAGAGCAGACCACACCCAACACAAAAACACCATCCCATCAAAACAAACAAACACATAAAAAATGCACAAAACAATCAACAGAACACAACAAACCAAACAAACAAAATCCCAAACACACAAACAAAAAAAACACACACCTAACGCAGCAACAAAAATTACTAGAAACAATTACTACCAGCCCAAACAACAAACCCATACAAACGAACAAAACAAACCATACAAAAACCAAATCCACAAACAACCACCTAACCAGAAACCACACGAACATACACAACACCAACACACACACAACACGACCACACCAAACACAAACCGAACAACATCACAACACCCCCCCCACCGTCACACACCCAATATCACCAACAAAACAGCGAACACAACAAACACTCACCCACACACACTTAAATCAGACAAACCCACCATCACAAACACCAACGACCATGAAACATGTAAACACACAAACAACAGCAGCACCAACACCAAACCAACACCACACACCAACACACCACACAGATCAAACCACCAACCCCAAACAACACACCAACACACGCACCAACCTAACCAGCACGCAAACAAAACCACTATACAACTAGCAACCACCCACCAAACACCACACAATCACAAAACAACAACACAGACAATACAACAACAAACCACAACAACACACACCACTCACCAACCTAACCACACACAAATCCATAACAATATCCACAACCAAAACCACACCCACAACCCACACGACACCGACACACACACACAAAACCAAAACACACACACCAACACCAACAAGACAACAACCACACCACATAACACACTACACCAACTACCACACTACCAAAAAACACAACACACCACACCCAAAACACAACCCACACATGACACCAAAAACCCATACACCAAAAAACAACACACAACCAACCACCACCACAACACGTACACCAGCACCATACCACAACCACCCAAACAACAACACAAACAAAACCCAATCAACCAAACCTAAGAGAACGGACAAACAAACAGACCACAACCGAATCCCCAACCCACCCAAACGAACACAGACCAGACTCAAACAACAACAACTAAACAACAACAACCACACACAACATCACAACTACAACAAACACACACCCAAACACACACCACACACTCCCACACACAGAGACCAAAAACACAACAACACCAATAACACACTACACTACGAAACCAACCCAAGAACAAACAATGCCAACCACAACCCCCACAACCACACACCACACACACACCAAACAAACACCCAAAACAACACAAACAAAAAAGCACGAAAACGCACACCACCCAAATACACCACAACCAAACCCAACCTACCAAGAACAAACAATCAACACCAATCACCCCCACCACAAAAACTCACCCAACACCGACGCACCACAACCACCCCAACCACAACACCAAACCACACTAAACACAACAACAAATACCCACAGAACAAAAGCACACCCACCACCACCACCCACACAACACACGAAATACACAACATCAACAAACAACCAACCAACAAACAACACAGCCCACCTAACAACAAACTCAAACAACTACCACAAACACCACAAACACACAACCAACCAACACACACAAACACCCACACCAAAACCCCACCAACAACACACACACACACGCAAACACACCACACATACCACCAGACAAGACAAGCAACACAAACTACACTACACAATCACACACCCCAAACAAACGAAACCAAGAAGACCCACTACGACAAGACGACACAATCAAACACACAAACAAACAGACCAACAACAAAAAAGCAAAACAAACACTACAAACCTAGCACAACACAACCAACTATAAAACCCACTCAAGCAAAACTAAATACCACCACAACATCACACGAAATACATTACCCACCCAAAACATAGAAAAAACACACTACAACCGAAACCATAAAACACAACATCACCCATACAGACACAACATCGACCAAAACAAACCAAACACACAACCACAAAACACACACAACAACCAAAACCAAACACACATAGACCACATAACAACACAGTATAACAACCAACAACCACCAACATACCCCGCAAAACCAACCCCCCACCACACACACACACACCACACCAACGAACACAACACACAAAAAAACCTAACCCCCACTAAAAACACACCCACCACAACCACGCACCGAACACACAACAACTACCACCCACACAACAACACCACACACCAGACCACTCAAAACCCAAACCCCACACACCAAAGCTAGATATACACCCTCCAAACACACGCAAGCACCACACCACAACACACACTAAACACAACCCTACACACAAGAACCAAAAACCACAAACCAAAGCAACAGAACAACACAACCAATCCAAAGAAACACAAAAAGACCCCAATCCAACAACCAAACACATAACACATTACACAACTTACCACACACACACACACACCTAACCACACCAACATACACTCACACAACACACAACACACAAACAACAAAACCACACACAACAAAAAAACCTCAACAACAAAAACAAACACACCCTAACACGACCCTAAACTCACCAAAACCACAAACCAACACAACACAACAAAACACAACACAAACTACCAACCACCACAACCAACCACACACACAACACACTCCAGAAAACCAAAACCACCAACCAACCAAACGACAAAAAAAAAAAAACCAACAACAACTCACCACAACAACACACCACAACACGAACCCACCAAAACCCAAATCTCGTAAACACAAGTCAAACCAATACAACAAGCAAACAGGAACACAAACACAACAGACAAACAAAAAACCACACCAATAATCACACACAACACAAAAACGAACACAACACTCCTTACAACATTAACATACGAACACACACAAAACCTAAACACACCCAAAATCCAACCTACACACCACTTTCACAAAACTAGCACATATCCACCACCTCTTACACCACCCCCCCTACAAACATCAACCACAACAACCCTACACACCACAGAAACTAACCAAACCATGAACCCATCACACAACAAACACTAACAGAAACAAATACAACACTACCACACACAACACAGACTAACCCCCCACACACCAAACACAACCATACCACACCACCAAAAAAACACACCTACACACACAAAAACACTACTACAAACCAAACAAACAAAACAACACAACTCATAAACAAAACGAACAAAACACACCAAACCACACCACTCCTAATACCATCCACCCGGAACACAGCAACAGAAAAACCCAACCCACCACACGCTCCAACCAAACACCACACAAATACATAAACAGGACATCAACCAAGAACAAACCTGCCACACAAATCGCACCATAACATACATCACACACCACACACAACACCACCTAACATAACAACAACCAACTAATAAAAATACAACCACCTAACACACAGAACCCATACAGGACCCAACACACAACAAAAACCGAAACACAAAAACACACACACTACACACAACAAACAACACAACACACACACACCGAACACCCTACAAAGCCGACACCACAACACAAAACAACAACCGCAAAACGAAGAAAAACACAACCAACACGCACCAAACAACCGACAAGACCAAAACCAAAGACAAAACAACACAGTAAGACAACACAGCCAAACAAATACTACACCACAACCAGCACATCAGCACTAAACGACGAACCACCTAACCCCACCCACCCAACACACACCACACTACTACACAGACCATCGAAACAAACTCACAAAACACACACACAACACCAAAACACACAACCCGACACAAAACACCACACCACACACCATAAACACCCAACCAGCCACCAAAACAACATACGATGAACAACATAACGACTACCACACAACTAAACACCCACACAAGACAACACGACCAACACCCACACACCGACAAAACCCACAAAACCCAAAACAAAACAAAAAAACAAACACCAACACAAAACAACACCAACAAACAAACAACACAACACCAACAAACACCAACAACAACACACCTGACAAATATCCACACACAACCACACATAAACTAGAAATAACAATACACACATCAAAACCACACCAACTCTACTACAAAACAAGAACCAAAAACAATCCAACGACCACAAAACCTCCTTAAAACAATACACTAATACACTAAGCACACACACCCACAACCACCGCAACCAAAACACAGCCACCCCAGCCAAACACCAACCAACACACGAAACACAAAAAAACGACACACAACACACACAAACCACAAACATACACACACAAACCACACTACCTCACAACGAACACACAACCACCAACATCACACCTAACCACCCCCAACCTAAACAACAACAACCCCACATCACGACACACCAAAACAAACATTACAACACAGCAACCAGACAACACACACTCTACAACACACACACAACACCCACACCGCCACCAACAACACACAACCAAAACAACGAACAGACCCACAGAAAAACCACACAAGCAACAACAAACACAGAACAACCCACACCACACAAACACCACATCACCAAAACCACTAACAAACGTAACAACACATAACATCACCAACACACAACAATCCAACAATACAAACGAATCACACACTAAACTCAACACCAACACCAACAACCCACAACACACACACGAAAATTCGAGGAGTCACCCAAACCAACAAAACACAAGAAAAACAATAAACCCACAAAAAAGCGCACACACTCACAAAACACCAAAACAACACACAACAAAAAACACTATCACAAACCCATCAATCTACTGAACACCCAACCAACACCAATTATACCCCAACACACAAACAAAGAAACATCAAAAAACACACAAACAACACAACACGCTATAACAACCCATACAAGAACTAAACAACTACAACAACACACCACACAAACAAGAGACCAACACAAGCCCACGACACCACACAACACCCAAACACAACCCACACCCTACCACAAAAAAACTTACCACAAACACAAAACCAACACAACACACACCACAAACACAACCACAACCACAACCCTAAACCCAACACACCCAATACCAACACAAACAAGCGACACCAGTCACACACATACAAAACAACTCCAACCAACCAATACCAAACAAGCTCACGACACCACTATCAACCACACATCACCACAACTGACACACCAACACACCACAAACCAACAATCAACCACAGAACACTTACGAACAACAACACACAATAGAGACCCACCAGCACAAACACCCAAACCACCACAACCAAAACCAACACCAAAACAACCAACTAACCAACAAAACAACCCTAACAAAAACAACAACAAACGTCAAAATCACCAAACACACTAAACCCACCACACACCCAACCACCAACACACAAACAACCAACAACAACCCAGAAACACACATCACTCACCGAACAACCCGAACACACCAACAACCAAAACAACAACTACATAACACTACCAACCAACAAACCAAACACACCCAACAACTAACACCAACACACATACCCAACACACCAAATCAAAACCAACTCCAAACACACAAAACAACACACACACAACACAACCACCACGGCACACCACATAACAGACAAAGACCACCAAAACACCACAACAAACACACCACCCCAAAACAAAACAAACAAAAAACGACACACCAACAATCCCCACTAAACCAAACACACACACCAAACACACACAACACACACGAAACGAAGCCACAACCACATACCCCCAACCAAACCCATCTAAAGACAACCACACTACACAACAAACACAACCAAACAAACACACACAAAACACAACACCAACAAAAAATCCACCAACAACAAACAAACACCAATACACAACAACGCAAACCAACACACAACAACACCACAAACACTAACAAAACGACTACACACCACACACCAACCCACCACAACACAACTAACACACCAACACAACAAACCACCCCACACACCACAACCCACCACCTCGACACAAACAGAGAATAAATACAAAACCAACACACGCAACAAACCACCACCAAACAATCATCAACCTACAAAAAACCACACCTACCACACACAACAACCGAACAACAAACACGCATAACCCACACAACAAAAACAAACATACACTCAAACCAACACATCAACTAACAATAAAGACACCAACCAAAACCACAGACACACGAACACCCACAACACACAAGGCACACAAAAGACCAAAACATACAAAACCACACCACCCAAACACACTACACAACATCACAACCACACACAACACAAAACGACCACAACTACACACGACACACACCACACACCACAACCAAACCTAACCAGAACCAACAAACCCCACTAACTAAAAACCTACCATACACAACAACACACAACGACAAACTAAACACAAACCACTAACAAAGAAACACAACACACGACGAACCAACACAAAACCACCAACCGACATACACACAACCAACACCAATACACAACAAACAACAAAACACCACACAACACACACCAACACAACACACACACAAAACACAACACAAACTCGACAACACACAGAAACACAACCCCCCCCAACACAGCATACCCCACCACACAAACACCCAACAACCACCAACAAACCAACACACACACTAACAAACAAAAAAACACCACACACCCAAAACACAAAAACAACAAAAAAGAAAACCCAAACTACAACACAAACCCCTCGAAAAAACAGAAACACACTACCAACAACTAATAAGATAAACACCTAAACCAAACAACAAATCACACCATAACAACACAAAGAAACCAAACAACCATCAACACACACACCACCATCCAACAAAACACCAAACACAACCACACACACGAAACCAAAAACACCTCATCAAACTACAACAAACACAACCACAACACACCCCACTTACCACCACACGACCACCACACAACCACTCCAAGACACCCAAACAACCGCACACACACACACACTTGCACACCAGAAACACATCAGACACACAACAAGACCAAACACACAACACAAATCATAACACACACCAACCTACCCACAACAACAGAACCCACACACCCAACTTAACCAATCTCAACACGCACACGACACCCCCAAACCACAAAACACAGCCCCCTCCATAACCCCAACAACACGAAACACAACAACAACCACACAATACCCACACAAACAGCAAAAACAATAAAACAACTACCTACAACACACAAACAACACAACCAACACACCACACCACACACACAACAACCCAACAAAAAGCAAAACCAAGAACCACTAACACACACAACTACACTCAAACAAAACCGAACCACACCAACACACACAACAAACAACAAACCAACAACATACGAACACCCTCCATCACAACACAATACAAACACACACACACCATCACAACATTCACGACCACCCAAAAACCACCAACTACAAGAACACAACTACGCAACTAAACACCTAAAAGAACAAACACACACACGAATAACGAAACAAACACCCCAAATACGACATGACACCACAACGACAAACACCTACCCAAAACGACACACTCGACCCAACTTAATATCCCACCAACGAACATAAATACACACCGATAACCACGATCCAGACATCCCAACACAACGAATTAACCACACCACAAATAAAACCACAACATGACAACACAACCTACACACACAACACAACACAGCAAAACTCCAAACAAAAGACAACACACACAAACACGAAAAAAAAACAACACAAAAACACCAACCTACCCCACAAAGCATACCCCCCCCACCCCCACACGACACACACAACACACAACACCACAACGAACCACTATAAAGCACAACAAAACATACGACGTTAACAACAACAACACACAACACCACGAACTACAACAACCGAACCAAAAACCACCCACACCACATCACAATACCCAAAAACCGCACCGAAACCACCCAACACAAAACCAAACACAACACACAACACCACCACCAACAACAACAAACCCACACCAACACACCACACACGTGATAAACACACACCCACACAAACAGTACAGCATCAAAAACAAAAAGCCAACAGGCACCCACACCACTCACACACAAACAACAACACCAAGACATCACAAGCACAGCACAGCCATACTAACAACACACATACAAGCAAACCCCAACAAACAAACACATAACCAACTACAACAACACACACACACACCACCCACCCACACACTAAACCACCCCACAAAACACACAAAAACACAAACACAACACAAAACAAACAACCACAAACACCCAAGAACTACACACAACAACCCAAAACAACAAAAACCAACCACAACACGACCAAACACAACAACTACAAACCATCACCACAAATACCACAATAAACGACCAAACTAACACCAACCAACCCACCTAACCCGACCAAAACATTAGCCTCCACAACCCAACAAAAACCCATCTAACCAACAAACTCAAAAAACGAACCAAAAAAATAAACACACAACCACAAAAAAAACCCCAAAAAACACCCTACCGATGAACCATAACACCGACACAAAACCCTACCAACAATAACACAAAACACGACCTAAACAACCACCAATCACCCACGCAAACAACCATCCAACAACAGAACCACACAGACACATCACCCAACTAAACCACCCACTAACCCCCACACACACCACAACCAACACACCAACACCACCACCCACACTACCACTAAAACACACAACAAAAACTAGAACAACCACACACGAATAACAAACTGACTTAACACACACACCACACCCACAAACAAACGAACCACACACGACACAAAACCCATACACGCACACCACAAAAAATTCACAGACACCTACCCAACCCACACAAACACCTTACACCAACTACAACCACAACCACCAACAACTACACAAACAAAACAAAACACAAACCACAACACACAACCAGAACCGAACACCCACACCAAACCAAAAACACACAACCCAACACACAAACACCTAACCACAAACCACAACACAAACACCACACACACAACAAACGAAGAAAGTCACCAAAACACACTACACCCACCACAACCCCAACCAAACACCAACAGCCGACAGGAAACCCACACACAAACCACCCACAAACACCTACACACGACCCAACACAAACACACAACCAAACACACAACCAGACACAAAACTACGGACAAAACAAACACAAAACAAACACTACCAATAACTACTCCAGCAAGAACAACACACACGAACCCAAATCACCATGCCGACAACAACATTTGCGACACACCGACATCCAAAACACAAACACCGACTATACCCATCACAAACACAACTCCGACACACCACAACATCAACCACAAACACCAACACACCCGACAAACACACATAACAACACACCCACACCAACAGCCCACACCCCCACCACCAACCACAACAAAAAATACACTCAACACCCCAACCACAACAATAACAAAAACAACCCACAACAACAACATAACATAAATACACACAACAACAACAAACGAAACAACACACCACCCCCCCAACACCCAACCCACTCCCCCAACCACACCACCCCACTAATACCATCACCAAACACAACAACAAACACAAACACCAAACCAAACAAACAACAACACATTACACCACCAACAACCACCCCAAAACCACCACACAACACAACCACAATAAACACAACCACACACCACACCAAGCACAAATAACCAACAAAACTAAAAAATAAAGCCCAACAAACACACACACCTAAACTCAACCAAGACCGACCCTATACAAATAAACACGCCCAACAAAAAAGCAAACACCCCACCAACACTAACCGACACACAACAAAACAAACAACAAAACGCCAACGAAAACCCAAAACCACACCTACAACGATCAAACACACACAAACCACACAACAGACAAACTACCACACACACCACCACACACACACCAAACACATATCAACACCGACACAAGAAGCCCCAGCACCCCAACTCACCACACACATAAACAACAACAAACAAAAACTACCCAAGCGCACACAAACACACAACACCCAAAACTCAAACAACAAACCACAACAAAACAACTACAACAGCCACACAAAAACCAACAACCAAAAACAACAAGCCCAACAACAAACACATACCAACAACCAAAAACACACCACAACACAAGCACCACACCAAGTCACCACACCACACTAACACAACAAACAAACTATACCACACCACTACCAAGAACGCCAACAACGTAAAATACACCCAATTGCTCACACACGAACCAACCGATAACACACTAACACAACATACCCACAGACACCAAAACCAGCATAGCCACACTACACATACACACACACCCACACGACCGACACGGATCACCAAAAAAACCAACAACCACTACCTACCAAACACACAAACAACACACAAAACACACCCACCACACTAAACCCCCAACAACACCCAATTATAAACAAACACAACGACAACAACATACAAAAAACACACAGACACACAACAAACACACACACACGATCTACAACACACAACAAAGCACAACAACAACACAACACACACATCGACACACACACAACAAAAATCCCTCCAACCCCACAGCCCAACACCACTATAACACACCCAACACCACCAACACCACCAACCAAAACAAACACCAAAAACTCGAGCCCCCAGACAAAACCACACCAACACACTCAAAACCCACACCGAAAGACCCACAAAGCAAGGACACAGACCCCAATTACAAACTAAAACAACACCCCACAAACACAACCAAACACACACCGATCATCTAACACCCAACACACCACCACAACAACCACACACACACAGACTACAAAAATCCCACACACAGCAAACACCACCCACAACAGGACAACACCAACACAACACAAACACCCAACACAACACACACACAACACCTAGATCACACAACGTACAAAAAGCAACAAAGCACGGAAAACACCATACCACACACCAACCAACAAACACAAATACACTACAAAAACATCAAACACACCCACAAAACTATACCAACCTACACCTCAACACATACACTAAAACACAAAACACAATAACCCACGAGCCAAGACGAACAAAACAACACCAAAAACAACACCCTAGCACACACACAACAACACCACAACAAAACAAAACACACCCACACAACACAACACTACACCCAACACCCACACCAAAACTACCACACGACCATCCCCACCAAATGCACGCCCAACACACCAACATACAACTACCGAACAACACAAACACCAACCCAACACCACCAACCACACGCCAACCACAAACACACACCCCACCACACCACCACAAGACAACTGAACACCCCAAAAAAAACACCCACTTAAACCTACACAAACCAAACCACAACCACCAACTAACCCACAAAAACAAATACCACATCACAACCAACATAAACACCAACACACACACCCACCAAACTTTCCACAAGACCACCACAGAAAACACGAACTAAACACCAACACCAGAACTTATAACCCACAACTCACAAACACATAAAACACACACTCTACACCGAACCACAACACACAAAACACCAACCAAACATAAACAACAACCTCACACACACACACAATGACACCAACAAACTACAAAACACCTACCACCAACACACATACCATACACTCACCACCAACACAACAATAACACCTAAAAATAAACCACTAATAGGACCTAAAACACACAAAACAACCCACACACCAAACACACTAAACCAGACACACACAAAACCCAACAACTACAAAACACCCCCCCCCCTCAACAAAAACACACCACCATCCTACACAAGAGAACCATAACCAAACTACCGAAACTACACACACAAAACCACCAAACACACAGAAACCAACACAAACACCACACAATCACCAGCAAATTACAGACACGCACAAACAACCAACACAAGCACAAACACACAACAACACACACAAACACCACAACTTCACATACACACCAAACCAAGACACACTACACAAACAACAACACACCATCCAACCACAAACCACAACCAACACAACACACGCAAACACAAGACACACCCAACAAACACTAACCACACACTATCCACACTAAACAACAAAACCACGACACCAAACCCCCCACACAACACAACCAACACACAAACCCACAACGATACACCACACATTCAACACACCAAACTAACAACATCACACACACTAACAAAAACACACAAACACACAAAATAAACAAAAACACTCCACACACAACCACAAACACCACAACCAAACCACCCACACAACAACCAACAACAACACACAACAACAGCCAACAACACAAAAAACACAGCGACAGCACAACACACACAACAACAACCTAAAATACAACCCTACAACAACAAACTAAACGACGACACTCCAAACCGGAAAAAACACACAACTAACCAACAACAAAGCAACAACACACAAACACCGACACTAACACAAACATGAAACACAACAACCTCACCACCCCAACAACCAACACCACAAAAACACACAACACACCAAAACAACACACAACCCAACCTCACCAAACCAACAAATACACAAACACCCAAACCAAAACACTATACAAACCACCCAAACACCACAATACCAACCACCACCAACCACCGAACGAACAACACAACAACCAAAACAACACACCAAACGCCAACAATCATATACAAAGCAACACCCCAACACCCACACACAACAACACAACAAAAAACAACAACCCACACAACAAACACCACACTTGAAAGCCCACGAAAACAACAAAACACACACCACATAACCCACTAAACCAAACCACCCACACACGTACAAAACCACAAAACACAAGCGTACCAACAACACCACCCCCACAACACACAACCACACACCATACAACAAACACAAAACACTCCAAAATCACAACACAAAAAACATATCACACAAAAACACAACTAACCACCACCAACAGCACAGCAACACACACATAAACAAAAACCACACACACACAACCCACAACACCACACTAACAAACACACTCAACCACCACACAAACACACACGCACACACAACACCAAAACCCACACACACAGCAAAAACACTATACAACTACAACGACAAACTAACTAACAAACCACACACAACAAACACCAACACAACACACCACCCACCACCTAAAACAAAGCAACACACAACACACACACACACCTACACAACACAACGAAGTACGATACAAAACACACAAACCCACACAAACACCAAACAACACCAAACACAACCCATCATACACAAGGACAAGAAAAACCCAGAACAACAAACACCCACCACACAAACCAACACAACAAAGAACACAACAAACCAACCAACCCAACACGAACACACAACAAACAACCGACACAACCCTGAAAGACAAAACAAACACGACCACACTACACACCCCCCACACAACAACAACCCACCCACTCGAAAAAAAACTAACAACAACAAAACTCCAACACCAACCCCAACAAACTACACCACAACACGTAAACCATCAACAAACACTACACAGCACACAACACAGCTAGACAGCTAAACCACTACACAACATCAAACGACGCACAACACACTCACATAAAACACTTACTAACAACACCACTACAACCACACCAAAATCAATCACAAACACACACCAACCAACCAACAAAACCAAAACCCTATAACCCCACACCAGACACACAGCACATAACACCACACAAAGCCACAACAAACAACCAGACCAACCAAAAACAACACACACAACAACATGACACACACACACAACAGCACGACACACACAAAACAAACCCACTAGACCACACCTACAACACCAACACAGTAACACAAACCATTAATCACACGAACCTCCACACAACAACGGACCAAACGCCTACCCAAAAACAAAGATCAATACACCCCAAAAACAACAAACACCACCACTACATAATGCAAAACCAAACAACCAAAAAAAACACCCAACCACCACCCACACGCACACTATAACAACCAACAACACGCACTACAAACAACCAAACTACACCACATCAACAAACACACCCCACAAAAAACCAACAACACTAAAAACACACCCAACACACTAAACCATAACCCAAAAACCAATCGCTGAACCAGCACCAAACAACCAAACCAAACACAACGACCCGAACTACGACAACAAACACACCACCACAAACAATACACACAAACACCCCAAAACACCAACACCCCCACGACACAAACACACCACACACAACCACATCAAAAAAACCATACAAAACTATCACCCAACACACCAACACACTAAACAAAGATCAAACATAAGACACACAAACAAAGCATCCTACCAACTCACACACACAACCACACAGCAAACAACCTGAACATAACAACAAACCCAACACAAACCCACCACACCACCACAACCAAACACAGACCCACACAAGCGATAATCAAACAGCGACACACCACACCACAACACCACAACACACAACAAACCAAACAAAACTACCTAACACAACACCAAGATCAAACACCACAACAAACATCACACCAAACCACGAACAAACAACAACGACTACACACCTATACACACGAAATCATCAAACACAACATCTAAAATAAACAAACCCAAAACCAACAACAACTACAAAGACTACGAACTAATAACAACTAAAACACACACACAAACAGACAACACCAATTACCTACACACACAACACCCTCAACCGAGCAAAAACAACACAAAACACAAAATCTAACGGACACCTAACACCCACAATAAAACGAGCACTCCACCATCACAGCACACCACAACACACCCCACACACCTAACAAATTACCCACACACACAACTCTCACACACCACACCAATCAAACATCAAGACACTATACACCAAACCTACAACAGAAACCCAAAACCAAACAAAACACCTAACAAAAACAGACACACATCAAACATCCCACAAAAACACACAAAAAACGAACCCCAAAACAACACAACACTACTACCACCCACAACACACAACAAACAAACCAACTAACACACAACACCCAAACCCCCACAGAGACAGATCAGAACCAAACACACAAACCCCACTGCACACAACCAAACCCTTCAAGCCACTACAAAACCATACGAACAAAAACATCACAGCACACAGGAAGAACAACACCAACTACTAATAACAATAACACCACACACCCAAAAACAAAAAAACAAACAACAAACAACAACGGACGAAAAATCCACCTAATAGACACTAACTAAAACGAATCCAACTACCAAAAACACACGACACTAGCACACACAACAACACACCTAAACAACAAAACTAGGACCAAAAACACAACACCAGCCATCACGATAAACAAACAAACTACTAAACACCACAACATTCAAAACTATACAAACACACATCCACTACAAAGCAACACCAACACCTAGACAACCTCATCCAACAACACACCGCACAGCAAAAAAAACACACAAAACACACGTCGACAATACATTAACAAACACACAACACACCCCACCACATGGACTTACAACCAAACACACCGACACACACCAAAAAAAACATACGAACAACAAACCCAAACCCGTAACAAACCACCTACACCTACAGCAATACGACAAAACTATCAACATACCCACAACAAGAATACACACTGACCTACAAAACAAATCACGTCCCCACAACACATCCGCTAAACTACACAAAAACCAAACGCAACAATCACACACCGCAACAACACAAACGACCAAACGCACAATTACTACACAAGAACCAACAACACAAACACACCAGCCCAAACTATCAAACAACATACTCAACAAACTCAAAACAACACATCACATACAACAAATAACAGAAACCAAATACAACAGCAACTAAATACAACAAACACTAACACACAAACAACAATCAAACAACCAAAACACACGCGCAAAACACTACACACACTTAAACTAATACATAACACACCACCACAAACACTTAACCACCAACTACACACAAAAACACACTAACTAACAACCAGGAACCCACCACAACAAACACCAAACACACCATGACTATACACACACAAGAAAACACACTACACCCAATACAACCCACACAATAATCAACAACGACATACACCCAACAACCACACACACCAACCAGATCCAAACAACACAAAACACCAAGACAACAAAACACCACCAACAACTAAACAAACCAACACGACTTAGCCAACACACAACACAGCGCACCACCAAGCACACACTCAACAAAACGAAAACACTGGTCAGCCACGAAGCGACAATAAACCATCAAATAACACCACAATCACAGCCAACACAGCACACCTCACACCCTACCACAAAAACAACACACACACCAGGAAAACAGCCAAACAAACACCACCATACACACACACATTCAACACACCACATCCATAAACGAACCACACCAGCATACAAAACCAGCACAACACACACACCTGACCAAGACACACACACAGAACACACTAAACCCAACACACCCCAAACACACACAAAACAACATAAACACACACAACCACTACACACAACACACCAAACAAACAACTCACACCACCAAAACAACTCCTAACCAACACACACAAACAGTCAAACACCCAACACAACCAAACCAACACTACACCAACACAACACAGCACAACACAACAACAAAACACACAAACAACATCACACTACCACACTATAACCCGCAACCACACACAACCACCAACACATCACACACAACACAACAACAACAGAACACTAACAAAACAACCAACACAACAACACGAAGACAAACTCAAACCACCAAACAAAACAACAACACCACAAACAAACACTACAATCTACAACCAACAAAAACACAACCCATCACACGACCACCAAAACCCAACGACACAAGACCAACCAAATAGCTTACCCACAACCACAACCCCACACACACACACAACCAACTCCTTACACACAAAAAAAACACAGGACAACCACGACCACAACGACACACCCACCCAAAAAACAATACTAAACAAACAAACTACAAACAAAACCATAACACACACACACATGATGCTAGACACAACCAACTCCAGACAATAACATTCCCCCACAAAGAACACACAACCACCCCACACACACAACCGCAACACCACCCACCAGACACAAACACAAACCCCCACACGCCAGACACACAAACAAACTAAAAAAACAACATTAAAACTCAAACACCCAACACACAAACAAAAACAACAAACACCACACACAACCCACCCCCCCCCACCCCCCTCCCCCCACCCTCACCGATACAACCCAACAACTTAACACAATCACACCAAGAGAAACAACATCATTAACGAACCAAACAACAACAAACACACACATAACACAAAACACAACACCACACTACTAAACACGACACAAACACACCCCCCCCATACCCAAAACACACACCACACACACACACACAAACTAACACCACAACGTCCAAACACCCACGAGACACAACACAGACAACACCAAGCACTATGCGAAAAAAGATACAAAAACACACACCACAAGAACCCATACGACCCAACACCCAGCTACACACACACAACACACATAACCCAAAAGACACACGAACAAACAACCCAAAAACACACAAAACGACACACAACAAAACAACAAGACACCCGACACAACCATTAACCACAAAAGTAGACCACGACCCACACAAAACACACACCACAACACCCACAAACACACCTTCTAATCCTACCACAAAAACAACAACGCAATCACAAAAACTAAAAAACCACCTCCCACACAACACCACGACAAACACCCACATCAATCAAACCAGCAAACCACCCACACAAACACACACTCCCGACAGAACACAACACCACACTACAAACTACCCCATCAACAAAAACGACAGAACACACCCACCACACAACAACAACAAACAAACCAACGACAAAACAATAACAACAACCTAGCCAAACAAGACCACATAACACAAAACCACCAAACAACACACAAAACAACCAAACCACCACACAAAAAATAAACACAAAACCATACAATAAACACCCACTATACACACAACGACACACCCACGCATCCAACCACCACCCCAGCCGCCCACAACACACTACCCACACAAATTACACAAAACCCATCAAACAAAAGCACCCCCCAACAAACACAACCAACAACACAAAACCCACCAACCTACATCACAAACCTACACAAACCCCCCCACCCCCCCCCCCCCCCACCCCACACAAAACCCACAACAACAACAAACCACAACAAACCACAAACGACAAATCCGAACACACCACCCACACACAACCTACAACGACACACAATAATCACCACAACACCCAGCCAAAACACAACAACCACATAAACAACAACCAACACACCCACAATCACTCGAACAACAACACCAACCACACACACGTACACCAACACTACACGAATACCAACCACACAACACACTACACAACAACACACTCACGACAAACAAACATAACACCACCACAACAAACACACCAAACCATAACAAACAACAAAACACTAAATAACAAACACAACTACCAACAACAAACCAAACATAAAACTACAACCACACTAAACAATAACAAACACAACCCAAACCTAAGCCAACCTACTCAACTACACACACATACACAACAACACAACACCACACAAACACACACAACAAAATAACGAACCCCCCCCCCCCACCCAACATATACTACCACACAACACCAACACACACACCCAACACAACCAATCAACCCACACAAAACACAACACACACCCAGGACACCAACAAACACAAAACACATAAAACACACAACACTAACACGACCAACACAACAGAACCAGACCAACACATTACACTAATAAGTCAAAAAACACAACACCACACCCCCACTACACACACAACCAACTAACACACAAAACAGAACACCTCGCACACAGACAAACAGGTAACTACGAAAAACCAACAACAACAACTACAACAAACAACACACAACATATCTGACACACACTACACACACAACAACCCAAAACCCAACGACCAACACTAACAACAGTAAAAACTCAACACAAGACCACACGACACACACGAAAAACCACAAACGACACAATACCACAGAAACAACGACAAAAACACACAACCAACAAACACACAACACAAAAAACACACACCACAACATATAAGCCACTAAAACAACACCAAACATCACAAGACAAACACCACACGAACAAACGCACAAAAACAACACAACAACACACCACAGAACCACAAATCGAACACAACCAACGACAACTAAACCAATACACTACAAAGCAACCACCAACATGTATGAGGCGTTGTGGTGAGGGCGCGTGGGAATAACAACAAACTACTACTCATACCACAACTACACTATCACAAAACCCTCACCAACAACCAACAACCTACCCCCCCAAAACAAAACCTCAACACAACGACAAACCCACACACAACAACACACCACACAACAACACACAAGCAAAACATACCACACAACACACCAAACCAACACACACACTCCCACAAAACAACACACACCAAACCTACAAAGCAACAACACAAACAAACGAACACACAAAACACAAACCAAACGTAACAACCACAACTCAAGCCAACAGCAACGACAAACAAACTAAACAACACGAACCCAAATAACACTAACGAACCACTACCATCACACAACCAACCAAGACACAAAAAATTACAACAACATAACCATACCACAAACACCTACCGCGAAATACAAACACCACCACACACACGACAAAACACACACCACAAAGCAAAAACTCACATAACACGAACACAAACCAAAACCCCCACACACAAAAAAAACCGATGAAAAAGCAACCAAACAACACAACAACACAACCACAACAACAAACACAAAACAATCGACCACCAGATACAGCACATTACTACACCCAACCAAAACCCACACATCCCTACCACAGAAATCACATACCCAACACAACAAACACAAACACAACAACAACAGACAAATAACCACAACAACCCATAACACAAAAACGAAAAATTATACACAACCACACAAACAAACACAACACACAAACACAACAACTACAAACAAGACATACACCAACCCACAACTCCACACAAACCAACACAAAACTCCACACACACCACACACACATACCACCCACACACACTACAACCAACACATACAAACACCCAAACAAATAAAGGCAACAACAACCCCAAACACCTCAAACAAACAAAACAACAAAACGACAACCTAACCAACAAAACCAACCTACGCAACCCCCGACTCAACCAAACCATACCAACATCGACAGCAAATCGAACACACACACACATAACGACCTAAACAAAAAAACCCAACACAACAAAACAAAACAACCAACAACACACACCCTAACACGTAAACTGTAACTGACCCGATACCCCATTCCCAATGTAAAAATTCCAACCCAATACAAAATTCCAACAACCAATACCCGACCAGTCACCGCAAGAATGTCCCAACCTCTCCGCCCACCTCTAACAGTACTACCTCAACATCGCCAAAACTCCCACCATAAACCCCGATCCCCATCAACCCTCGCTAGCACAGCCATCACAAAATGTCCTGACCCTATACGGTGTACCTAGAACCCCGCTAGGTAGCCAAGGCCAAAAACGCAAATAGTAGCCTATAGATCACCAATAACCCCAAAGGATTAGAAACCAAGGTAAAACGAAGAAACCCCCTACGGCGACCAGACGACCAAACTATCCCCACGAAAGCGTCCAACTCCCAAAACAATAACCCCTAGCAAAATTAGCAAAAACCCACCAGCCAAACAACAAACCAAAAAAAAGCAGAACATACCACATAACCCACAAACTCCGAAAAAAAAAAATAAACTCTACTGTGACACAACTCGAAAAGTTATTACATACTGCTACAACGTTACAATTCACCCATATCCAGCATAAAAAATAAGATTCACACAGTGTGATACCCCAATGACTAGACGAGCAAAAAACTCATATACAACAGAAATTCAATATTAAATAAAAAACAACATCTAAATTATGCAAAAATAGTAAAACGTAACAGTATAATCGAGAATGAGACTGGTAAGATAGAGTGAGACAAGAATTCAACCACACTACCACAAAAACATGTTAGTGGGAAATTTACAAACGAGTACTAAACATCAGCATCAACGTGTGAAGAAATTATTTGGAAGTTGGATCGATTAAATAGGGACATTATAACCTTGACTCGACGTGTGCAGGTCGACACACGTTGCATTTGCTTGTAGTTATTAGATAGTAGGATGAGCTAAAGGTCTTGCAATAGTGATACACCAAGCCCCACCTTTTACTGTTAATGCGTCGTTGCATTTGCTTGTGTAGTAGAAGTTGGTTGCTAAAGGCTTGCTTAAGGTGAGTTCTTCTAGCCCCACTTTTTACTGTTTTTTCATTGGGGGAAAGTGATACTCAAATGTGTTTGAAATGTTTTGAATTGAACTATGCGAAACGTGGTTTTGTTTTTGGACAAGTTATGTGCTTATGACTGCTATGTGAATATTTGATTATGGGAGCGGATGGGTACGCCTACCCAGGTTGTGTGAGGTCCTGCCCTAATATAGTGCTCCAGCTGGTAGGCCCTTTGGGTGCGTAAGTGACATATTATGATTGACTAGCTGTGGTGCTATGTCTTAGATTATTATGATTGACTAGCTGTGGTGCTATGTCTTGGATTATTGTGATTGACTAGTTGTGGTGCTATGTCTTGGAGTGTATGCATAGATATTCACTATCATATAGCACTATTTTCCACTGTTGAAGTATTGGCAAAGCTTTTTGGTTTAAGGTCAAATCTACGAGCTCACCAACATTATTGTTGACGTTTTCGAGTATCATTTTCAGGTGAAGTGAAAGAAGAGTAGTTTGGTGATTGATAGAAGACTTAGAAGTATCCCGTGTGGATTTTCGTTTAAAGTCTTGCTTGCTTGTTGTTCGAATTCAGTATTTGGATGTCTTGGATTAAGTTTGGTCATGGTCCCCTGCGAGGGCATATGAATAATTGTAAGAGGTTTGGATTTTAGTTGCGATTTAGGACATCACTTGAGTTTGTTCAAGGTTGATGGTCTTCATAGCACTTGGAGTTTATGCAATGTAGTTTTCTCTATTTTGTATCTTGTGTTATGGTTGATCATTTTGTTGCATTCTTGAGTTTCCGCCGTTGTCGGGGTGTGACCGATTGATAATCAGAGCCAAGGTTATAGAGAACTAGGTGGATTGGCCTAGACTATAACCTAAGATCTGTCATTTAGTTGTGTATAGGATCTATGTGCGTGGTGTTCCGCTTATGTGTGCCTTTGTGTGTTCATGGTTTGGTGCCTTAGTTATGTCAGTCATTGAAATTGGTGGGCTCAATATTGAATATGAATGGGAAAGGATGCGAATATAAGTACGGTGGCCAACGTAGTTATAAGCGTATCACAACTCACTCATACTTGATAATGTTGTTCACACAAATCGATGTTGACACCATACAGTGGAGTTACGTGTATATCTGGTTATATATAGTAAGATATTCTATATATGCGCGAGTTTTCCCACTTACCTAACGTTGCCCATGTTCTCCCTCGTATAGATAATGCCGTCAAGGATGAGGACCCGGAGTGCTGGCTGGCCTGCTGTCGAATCACTAGGAGGAGGAACGGGTGAACGGGTTGGTAGAGGTGAAAGGGGTAGAAGACCTAGGTAAGGTAATGATGAGCATGTTGATGAATTAAATGTTTAAGGAAATGACCAAGGTATGGGAACTAATAGGGGTATAGAGGGAGTCAATGGGAATGTAGAGAGAGCCAGTGGGGGTGCACCCGACTTCTCAATGATTATTGCCCAGCAATTGCAGAACCTCTTACCCGCCATGTTGGCTCATGCTAGTAACCGAGGAAATGTTGGAAATCAAAATGGTAATATGGTTAATGAGAACGTTCAAGAAAATGTTGGGAATGTGATAGTAAATGGCAACTGGGTAGGTTATTCATATAAGGAGTTCTTAGCTTGTAACCCTAAGGAATATGATGGTAAAGGAGGTGATGTAGTTCTTACTCGTTGGATCGAGAAAATGGAGAACGTACAGGATATGAGTGGTTGTAGTAATGACCAAAAAGTAAAATACACTGCTGGTTCATTTGTGGGTAAGGCTTTAACGTAGTGGAACTCTCAGAATCGCACGCTAAGCCGGGAAGTTATTGTTAGTATGTCATGGAATGACTTTAAGTTTATGATGATACAAGAGTTTTGTCCTAGTCATGAGATGCAAAAGTTGGAATATGAGTTGTGGAATCACGCCATGGTTGGGGCTGGCCATGCTGCGTATACTGATAGGTTTCATGAGTTGGCGAGGTTAGTTCCTCATTTGGTAACTCCTGAGAGTAGGATGATTGAGAGGTATGTGTATGGCCTTGCTCCACAAATCCGAGGGATGGTGGCAGCAACGGAGCCAAAGACTATACAGAAGGCGGTGTAGATTTCTGGTGTACTGACCGATAAGGCTGTGAGAAAAGGATCAATTAAGAAATTTGAGAAAAGAGGGAATGTAGGGGAACCTAGCAAGGATAGGAGTAGAAGGGATGATAATAAGAGGACTAGGATTGTGAATGCTTTTGCTACTACTGTAAACCCTTTAGGAAGAGAGAATATGGGTACTTGGCCTAAGTGTACCAACTGCAACTCCTACCATGCACCCGGTAGACTTGTCGCACATGCTTCAACTAAAACCGCCCGGGTCATTTGGCAAGGGATTGTAGAGGTGTGCCAAGGAATGTGAATCCTGTCAATGCTAGAAACCCAACTGTTAGGGCATGTTATGAGTGTGGTAGTACCAACCATGTCAGGTCAGCTTGCCCTAGATTGAATAGAGCTCAAGGACCGGAAGAAAATTGTCCAAATCAAGTTGTTGCTAATAACGGGGGTCAGGGTCGTGGAAACCAAGGGAACCAGGCTAGGGGTAGGGCATTCATGTTGGGAGCAGAGGAAGCTCGCCAGGACCCAAACATTGTGACGGGTACGTTTACTTTTAACAATCACTTTGCCACTACCTTATTTGACTCTGGTGCCGATTATAGTTTTGTTTCCACTACTTTCATACCTCTGTTAGGCTTAGAACCCAGCTACTTAGGTTTCAAATATGATATTGAGATTGCTAGCGGGCAACTAGTAGAGATTGATAAGGTTATTAAGGGTTGAAAACTGGAAATCGAGGGTCATGTCTTTGACTTCAATTTGATACCTTTTGGACATGGGATTTTTGATGTGATTATGTTGTCTAATTATAAAGCTAAAATAATTTGCCATGAGAAGGTAGTGAGGATACCACTACCGGATGGCAAGGTGCTTAGAGTAGTAGGAGAGAGACCGGATGAGAAAGCGAGATTGTTGATGAGTGTTAAGGCTAGTGATAAGAAACAAGAAGAGATTGTTGTGGTTACAGATTTTCCTGAGGTATTCTCGGATGATCTATCTGGATTACCGCCTATTTGGGAAATTGAGTTTCGAATTAAGTTAACCCCTGGAGCAACGCCGGTAGCAAAGTTTCCTTATCGTTTGGCACCTTCTGAATTGGAGGAGTTGTTGGGACAACTCAAGGAAATCCAAGACAAAGGTTTCATTCGACCAAGTTTGTCGCCTTAGGGAGCGCCAGTGTTGTTCGTTAAGAAAAAGAATGGTTCTTTTAGGATGTGCAGTGATTATAGAGAATTGAACAAGTTGACTATTAAGAATCGATATCCGCTTCCTAGAATTGATGATCTATTTGATCAATTATAAGGGTCACAGTTTTATCGAAGATAGATCTTAGGTCTGGATACCATCAGCTGAGAGTGCACGAGGATGACATTCCAAAGACTGCGTTTAGGACTCGTTATGGACATTTCGAGTTCACTGTAATGCCCTTTGGTCTGACTAATGCACCAGCAATATTTATGGATTTGATGAATAGAGTTTGTAGGCCGTATCTTGATAAGTTTGTGATAGTGTTTATAGATTATAACACCCTGTGTTTTCAAGTCATTGACGACGTCGATAAATCTACTATTTATTTTTAGTGTCATGCGCATTTGCTTGTAATTTCATGTATTAAGTAAAATCGCGTAAGCTAAAAATTAGCGTTCAATGTAAACGGGCATCAAACAATTAAGCGTTTACATCAATCAAGTATTAAATAATTATTTTGAGAATAATTATGATCCTTGTTCATTTTATTTTTATTGGTTACGTAAATTAAATACGTTTCGCAATAAAATACGTTTAGGCATACCCGGAACCGCCAAAACTTTTCTACGCTTCAACAAATACCCACATTTATACCCAATGCATAAAAGTTACAAAAATATATCATATATATCATATACATGCCGAAATTATGGAAATGTATACAAAGAAATATAGGAAAAATCTTCCAAATAGTCTTTGTACATCCTATCTCCATTAAAAACACCCATACCATGTTCCTTTGACTAGAGACAAGTCTTCAAGTCTTCCTTAAGACCATGGCCATGTTTTTGACTAGCTATTGCACCTTTTTGACCAAGACTTTCCTTATATACATGCATAACTAGAGATAGGAACTCATGCAAGTAAAACACTTAACCAAAAAGATCAAAAACCCTCCCTTTGGCCCTCTACTAGGCCACGGCTCAAACAACCCTTTGTAACAAATCCATACAAAATTTTATACAACCTATACACATCTATACACATCCATCCTAAGATATTCTAAGGTGTTTCCAAGCATTGGATTACCTTTTTCAAGTATTAATCAAGAAAAGTGAAGCTAGGGTTTTCATTGTGCAAGCTTTGGATTTTTATCTAAACAAGGGTTTAGATTACATTGATCATCATCATCATACACCATAAGGTCATCTAGAACCCTTTATGTTCTTTCAATGTTCATTTTATGCATATGTTAGTTCTATTGTAGCTTGAATCACCATGTAGGATTTTTAACATATAAATGGAGTTTTTACTTGTAATGATCATTTTGCACACTATTATATATGTTGAGATATTGCTAATATCATGTTAAAAGGTGAGAATGTATTATACCATATTTAAGTTTGTGTAAAAACAGTGCATTAACTACAAAAGTAGTAGGTATAAAAGCAAGGTTAAAATGGATTCACAATGTCTCTTAAAGATTCTGTCCCAAAATTCGTATATATAACTCTATTAGTTATATTTTTATAAAGTAGTATGATTCACGACGACTTCCGAAAAGGTAAGAAACTTGTCTACGGAATTATAACATAAAAAGTTAGAGCGAAACACGAGGTATATATTCGAGGTATTATAAAAACCCGCATTTGTTAGGTTTGTGGTTTCTGTCCAGGTTTTTAAGATGGTATTTGCACGGCACTTCGAGTCCGTTCAGGCCTTCGGCCGAACATGAAAGTCGTTCGGAAGGTAGTTTATACTTCCCTCTCGTGGTTCTTTAAGTCTAAAGCGAGTGAAACTGGTCGTAAAGGCTGGGGGCAAAATCTGGCTTTTTGGTAATTAAATACTCTACATACAGTATCTCGGATAGCGAGTGCTTTTTTCGAACTATTTTGGTCTTGTTGCGGGTCTCGGATCAGACTGGAAAGTTGTTCAAAATATCGTTTCGCATTAATCTCTTTAGAAACCCGAGTCCATGAAAATGTGATTTTATTGGCGTCTTTATAGTCGGGTCAGACTTAGAAAATAAATCTAAATCTACTAGGAGTAACTACAACACTTCCAGGAGTAACTTATATACTATCAGTAGTAATAAACTAAAACATATACCAGGAGTAAACTAATTATAATACTCCAGAAATAATTACTATAACTCCCAGGATGTAACTTTCTATTACTACAAAGTAGTAATAACTATAACTACCAGAGTAACTATAACTACCAGGAGTAACTACAACAACTACAGGAGTAACTAATAACCCTACCAGTAATAAACTATATTACTTATTCAGTATTTATAAATGTTTTACAATATAAATATGTTTCACTCAATAATTATGATGGTGATTAGCTAATTGACTTATGCATGGTTATGATTACTCAATGTGATTAGCTATTTATTACGACCTTTGATAATTTTAGGTTCCATTCGATTTTTATCGTGACGCTTTATCTGCGATATTTGGATTTATCAGAACTCAGGTGAGTTCTTACCCCATATTTTTACGATTTCAATGATTTATACACGTTTGGGGTGATAACATGCTTTGTTTTATAAAATTAGAGCAAGTCGGAAATCTTTTTATAATGATTACTTGTTTGCTATGTAGCGATAACCCAAGTGAGCCCGCTATATCATGAACTGTCATATTTACATAGATGTAGTTGTTAATTACATTATGTTGATGCGCGGATGTTATGATAGATTCTATTTTGAGTTGAAACGACCTCCCGTTGGGTGACTACTATCACCGAGAAACGAACATATAGCATGTCTATTTTGGGATGTTTTCGCGGGTTGAACATTCTAATCGGGCAAGAATTGCAATATTATTATTATTGCAAGAAAGATCTGTCGAGCTTCAGTGTCATGAGCTTAGGAAATGTTAAGCTGGTTTTGTGATGTCTGCCATTGTGTTGCATTATCACGGGAAAAGTCTTGCGGTCCTGCATATTATGATTTATCAAACCTATGAATTCACCAACATTATTGTTGACGTTTTAAAGCAATGTTTTTCAGGAGATCAGTAACATTACGGTGCCAAGGATTACACTTTGGATGATTTTGTTTGGTGTACATGCTAAGATATGGTTGTATTATGTTCTGGGTACACTCATGTGTTGGGATCCCAGTTTCTTTGTAATAATAATAAGGAAACAAGTTAATGCTTCGGGATATTGTATCAAATATTTGATAATCCAATGTATTAAGTTTTAACAAGATTTTTGGTTCTGTATCTAATATTTTTCTTGTGTTATTGATCTATGAAGTATCCACGCCCGGACCCATATTCCGCTGAGATCCCAATTTTGGGGGTGTTTACAGATTAGTATCAAGAGAACCAAGTTATAGAGAACAGGTCAAATTTTTTAGCTGGAAACAACGAATTCATACAACGGGGTTTTACACGGGACATACATAGGTGCATACATTCATGCACACACTAGTTGTTGCATTAGTTTGTTGGACTAGATGCTTGCATGATGCATATACGTGTTCATATTATAGTACATAAGTTACTATAAGGGTATATTGTATATATACAAAGATGAGTTTGCATTCTTTCGCACAACTCTACATTTATTTATATGTATATGAATAGGGAAACATTTCTTTAGGCAAGGTAGTACGATAAGCTCGTAGGTCCTAAGCGCTACCTAACAATTAAGCTATCGAATATAATACCTTACCATCATTCATTTATGCTATAAGTGCATACTCGTATTTACCATACCAGCCTTATATAATATATTTATATAAGTTAAGTTTTGCTCGTTGCAAGCAGTTATGTTTTCATCATCGACGGTTACCTATACGTCTGTCCATATTAATCTGAGCCATAGAGATTACAATGAGCTTTTGATGTGGAGATAGAGGAACCAATGACGGATCAGCCTCTATCTGCTTATGCCTCACCTACAGCCCTATCACCAGGCTACATTGCTGACTCCGATCTGGAAGAGGATAAGGAGGACCCTGAGGAGGATCCTGCTGACCATCCTGCCGACGGATGAGACAATTATGATAATGAGTCATCTGATGATGACAACGATGATGATGATGTTGAGAAGGATGAGGAGGACGAGGAGGAGGAGGAGCACCTAGCTCCAGTCGACCCTCCTACTGTACCTACAGATGATCCTATCCCCTCAAGCTGAGGATGCAGAGGCAGTTACGACTGATGAGTCTGCTCCTAGGCCACCCACACCATATCATTTTGCTTTCTGAGACCAAATCCCGTACTGTACGGATGTCTATTTAATGCCATACTCCACAATCACCATCTGCTGAGACATGCATTACCGAGTTTGCTGCTGCACTACCTTCATCGTCACCACCACCAGAGAATGATAAGTCACTCAAAGATAACATAAGAGTCTAGCATCTAGAATCTTGAGAGGCACCCTGGCCATAGACAAATAGATTTGTCAGTGTAGCTCATTTTGTATTCCACTAAACTTGAGTAATACTCGGTTGGTAGTGTTAATAAAAAGCTTGTACTCTTTTACTCATGTAAAACGATGTATTAAGTATTAACTTACGTTGTTGGTTATGATCATGCTACTGTACGATAGGGATTTATTTATGCCATGGTTGCGGTTATCTTATATCTATGCATAACGTGGTCTCACCTTACCTACTTGTTGGGATCACGGAGTGTCATGATTTTCCCTTGAATGAAACTTCATATACATTTTGTTCCCTGTGACTTTCAGGAAACAATGACAACTGTTGATCAAGGGATGAGTGTTGAGGAAATTGAGCGGGTTTAGCCCAGCGAGTGGCTAAATATATTGGGCTATGCTATGAATGTGGGTATCAAAGGCACTGCAGGGTGATTGCCAGAAGCAAAGAACGAAAGTCCATGAATACCAAATCTTGAGGTACTAGAGCTAGGTGGAGCGGTGCATGCCTTAAGGAGGGGGAAAAACGATCAAGACCCTAACATCATTAAAGATGGAGATCAAAGCTTAAAATAAGAAAGTTGTCTCGCTTTCACTAATAAATCCTAAGTTGAAATCTATCTTAGGACTTGATCTCCTTCAGGAGTTCTCGTTGTATTCCCTTATATTTCAGTGGTTTTTATACAGAATGATTTCTAATTATCTATAAATTTATCGTTTATGAGAATTTCGTCATATATTAATTAGGTGCCTTTTTTAATCTTCAATGCTAATCTTACGAATATCACAAAATTTTATAACGCTATTTTCCTCGAAATATGAATAGTAATTGGCAGCGTTAGTCATCAATTTTACATGGCCCGTTTAAACATGTATAATTCAGGAAGGTTCCGCATGCGTCGTGCTGACGAGTAGTCACTCTAAAACTCTTGTTAAGGGATAACAATTTCTGCTTATATCTGTTTTGTGTGCTATTATAAAGTGTTTACTTTTTGGAAATCGAATCAGTAACAATTATTCAACTTAGCAGACCTTCACTCTGTTCTTACTATAAGTTGGCATCTTGTGTTACCAAATCATAAGCCAAGAAGCCAAAGACACATCTATAGTCTCCCTATGGACAATTTCGCTATTGAATTGTCAACTTAGAGAATTTACTAATTCACCATTTAACATATAGAAACTTAATGCCTGTAGAACTTGGTAGTTTCGATGCTATAATCGGTATGGATTGGTTGGCAAAGTACCAAGCGGTCATTGTGTGTGCCGAGAAGATTGTTCGCATCCCTTGGAGAAATAAAACCTTAATCATACACAGTGACGGAAGTAACCAGGGAAACGTGACACGATTAAACATCATTTCGTGCACTAAAACGCAGAAGTACATGGAAAAAGAATTTTCTATCTTTTTGGCATATGTCACTGCAAAGGAAGTTGAAGACAAGTCAGAGAAGAAGTGACTTGAGGATGTACTTAGTTCAAAGTTTTTATTTTGTATTTCCTAAGGACTTGTCGGGTCTTCCTTCGACTCGACAAGTGGAATTTCAAATCGATCTGGTACCTGGTGCCGCACCCGTAGCACGGGCACCTTATCTATTGGCGCCTTCCGAAATGAAAGAGTTGTCAGAGCAACTGAAGGAGCTGTCTGACAAAGGCTTTATAAGACCCAGTTCCTCACCCTGGGGAGCTCCGGTCTTGTTTGTCAAAAAGAAGGATGGATCATTTGGTTGTGCATTGACTATAGTGAATTAAACAAAACTGACAGTGAAGAACCGTATCTACTCCCCAGAATCGATGATTTATTTTGATCTGCTTTGCAAGGGTCGAGTGTCTATTCAAAAATTCCAACCTAGGTCAGGTTATCACAACACTATGGGTTCGAGGAAGAAGACATTCCGAAGACATGCCTTCTGGAAATCGTTACACCATATACGAATTTCAAGTTATGCCGTTTGGTTTGACAAACGCACCTGCTGTATTCATGGACCTTATGAATCGGGTGTGCAAACCATATCTGGATAAATTTGTGATTGTCTTTATTGACGATATTCTGATATATTCGAAGAACAAGCAAGAACATGAATGCAACCTTAACAGCTAATCTTAGAGTTTGCTTAGAAAGAGGAGTTGTATGCCATCATATTCCTGTGGCGAATTTTGGTTTCCTAGATGTACTGTCCATCGGTTCATGTGGATCGATAGTGAGGAATTATGTAGATCCAGCCAAGATTGAATCCATTAAAGGATTGGACTTCTCCTAAGTCACAAACGTGATTCGTCAAATTTTTAGGTTATTGCTGGGTTATTATCGAAGATTCATTGAAGGGTTTTCAAAGAATCGCCAAACTCATGACTAAGCGTGACTAGAAGAAGGTCAAGTTTGGAATTGGGGCGATAAACAAGAAGCACTTTTCAACTGTTGAAGCCAGAAATTGAGCAGGTGCACAATTCCTTGGCCTTACCGGAGGGATGCGCGAGATTTCATCGCTACTGCGATGCTTCAAAGAACGGGTTGGGCAATGTGTTGATGCAAAAGAGAAAGGTGATTTTTATGCATCACGCTCAGTTAAAAATTCATGAGAAGAACTATATCACTCATGATTTGGTACTTAGGAGCAGTAGTGTTCGCTTCAAAATTTAGAGACCTAATTTGTACTGAACACAAGTGTACAGTGTCAATGATCTTAAAGAGCTTACAACACATCTTGCTCAGATGGAACTATACATGAGACAACGCCGGGATGGTTAGAGTTGCTTAGTGATTACGATGGCGATATTCTGTTATCACCCGGAAAGCCAATGTCGTTGCTGATGCTCCTTGAGCGGAAGAACCGAGAACACCGTTGTGTGAGTTCTGAGCCTTAGTTTTGGACTATTGGCTTGGATCTTCCCAAACAAATCTTGAATGCTCAGACTGAAGCACGGAAACCAGAGAACATCAAGAATGAAGATGTTGGAGGAATGTTGGTTGAAAACGCTAAAAATCCAGAGGCGATTAGGACGGAAAAGTTGGAACCCCGTGCGGATGGAACCCTATGCCTCAATGGCAGAAGTTGGTTACCTTGTTATGGTGATTTGCGGACTGTGATCATGCACGAGTCCCACAAATCAAAGTACTCTATACATCCGGGTTCTGACAAAATGTACCAAGATATGAAGAAGCTATATTGGTGGCCCAATATGAAAGCCGACATCGCCACCTATGTTAGCAAGTGTTTGACCTGTGCTAAGGTCAAGGCTGAACATCAAAGACCATCAGGATTGTTGTTAAACCCAAGATACCTGGAATGTAGTGGGGACAAACATCACTATGGATTTTGTTACTAAGCCTTTGTAAGTCGTCGCAGGCTACGGACACCATTTGGGTGGATCGTTGACCGACTCCACTAAGTCTGTTGTGTCTTTCACACCGGATGAGAGAGACTGATACTTTGGATAAACTTGCAAGAATGTACCTAAAGGAGGTGGTCATGAGGCATAGAATACCTGTCTCAATCATTTGTATCGTGACCCAGATTCACATCCGTGATGTTTGGAGGTCACTTTTAGATCGCTTTGGGTTTTACTAATTAGATATGAGTATTGCGTACCATCCACACACAGTATGGCAAAGCGAGGATGACATTCAAACTCTCGTGGAATATGTACGTGGCTTATCGATGACTTGGAATAAGGTTGGGTTAACCCCCATTTGCCATTAGTCGTAGTTATTCATATAACATAGTATTACGCTAGCATCAATGGCCGCACCGTTCGAGGCATTTTATTGGTCAAAGTGTCGTCACTGTTTGTTAGACTGAAGTTGGAGAAGCTCAATTCATCGGTCAGAACTAATTCAAGAGTACCACTGAGAAAATCATCCAAATAAGCAAGGATGAAGCGCTCTGAGTCGACAGAAGAGTTCGCGATCTGAAGAACGTAAACCAATGATATTCCAAGGTGGGATAAAGTTATTGCTTAAGTTTCGACTGGAAAGGGGTCTACCATTTTGGAATAACGGGGGAAGTTAAACCCCAGGTATGTTGACCTTTCAAGGTATTAGAATAAGGTTTGGAGAGAGGTTGTTTACAAGCTCGAGCTTCCTGAAGAGTTGAGTTAGAGTTCATATTTACTGTTTCATGGTGTCCAAACTGAAAAGTGTGTTCATGCCGAGACAACCATTATGACGTTCGGTTTAGATGGACATTCATCTTGATGAACAAGCTTCATTTTGTTGAGGAACCATTAGAAATAGTGGGCCGTTGAAGTTAAAACGGTTGAAGCGGAAGTCGGATCCATTAGTCAAGGTTCGATGGACTACCAAGAGATGGTCCGAGTTCACGTGGGAACGTTAGAAGACCAATTCCAAGAAGAAACAACTGTGTGCACCTCTTCATCAAGATCGCACCGTCGTCAAGTGTTGCATCGTGAGCCTGGGATATGGCTTATATTTCGGGGAAGTCTATAACACCCTGTGTTTTCAAGTCATTGACGACGTCGATAAATCTACTATTCATTTTTTTTAAATTGTACGCGTTTACTTTTAAATCGTAAACGTTAAGTTAAATCGCGTACGCTAAAAATTAGCGTTCAATGTAAACGGGCATCAAGCGATTAAATGTTTACATCAATCAAGTATTAAATAATTATTTGTGGAATTATGAATTTATGGTCTTTGTTTATTTTTATTTTTATCGGTGTTATGTAAAGTGTGTAGTTTCGCGATAGAATAGTTTAGGCATTCCCGGTACCACCAAAAACTTTTATACGCTTCAAACAAATACCCACTTTTATACCCTATACATTAAAAGTTCAAAATATATCTATATATACATACATATTACCGAAATTTGTAGCAAAATTTACAAAGTAATCATAAGAAAAATCTGTGTTCGTGAATAGTCTTTGTACATCTTTTGCTCATTTAAACTTTATCCATACTTTGTCTTTTTGACCAAGACCTGAGAATACACAGTTCCCTAAAACCCTCAATGTGTTCTTGACTAACTATTTCATACTTTTTGACCAAGACTTCTTATATACCGTTTATACTTGAGGATAGGAAAAACCTACAAGTCTTACACTTAATCTAGAAAATGCAAAATCCTCTCCGTTGTGCTCTAGCCAACCCACGGCTCCACCCCTACTGATTTACTAATCCATTCCAAACTTTCTACACTCATTTATACATTCGTCATATAACATCATCTAAGATACCTTTAAAGTATTTTGAAGCCTTGGTTTAATCATTTCAAAGTGTAAGAAAGGTAGAAAGCTGGGTTTTTAAAAGAAAAACTAGGGTTTTCTAGCTTGTTAACTTTGGGTTGTAATCTAATAACAAGGGTTTTGATATTGTTTTCTATAATACCTAGACATCTCATATATGGTTATCTAAAAACTTCATTATTTCATAAACATGGATTTTATGTATATAGATGATGATATGTAGTGAAAAAATCACCATTTAGGACCTTTTGAACACTTTTAAAAGGGATTCTTACTTGTGATTTGATTTTTTAGAACATTTTTCATATGACTTGTGATCTTGGGACTATATAAATATATATGAATAAGTATATTATGAGTTATAAAGGAATTGTGGTAATTATTTAGTTGAAAAGTATAGAAAGTAAGTTATAAAAACAAAGTTATACGAGTGTACCTATTTATTTCAATGGGACTGTTTTGGGTCGACTTTTGAAACAGCCATATTATGTATTAGAAAGATAGTACACCTCATGACGTTTCCAAATATGTAGAGAACTTGAAAAACCGCCTTAATGGAAAAAGATACCAAGATAAAAAAAAAATACGATTTACATTATACCGGGTGTTATAAAATAGTGTTTATAGAAATTACTATTCATGACAGAAACTTTTATTTTTGTAAACCTAATAAATCAATCAAACTTTCAATTACGAGAACATGCTCGAAAGAATCGATAAAACGGAACTATAACGAATAAAATACGACGTTTACGGGTTTTACGATAACGAGAACGATAAAAATAAATTAGGGTCTGGTGTGAACAGTAAAAGTTACTGTTCACCAGTAGGTCAAAATTATGAAAATGTCAAATTATGATAACTATCTCAATACCGAAAAGCGGGGGCATATGAAACGTTTGAAAACGGGCTTAAAACGCGGGAAAGTAACGCTGTTTTTATACAACGGTAATTATATTGTTTTTACTTATTAAACACATTTTTCCTAAAAGCAAATAGATGTGATTGAAACTATATAGAATTATATGGATTATCGCAAAGTACTATATTACTAGGGAGTTTCATAATGAGGCCTCTTCGGGGTGGCGTATCGACGGAGTTGCTGGATTTTACGAGATGTTTAAAGTGATCCTAGCTTCTCATACGTTCACATACATGACCTCTTAAATTATTGATAGCCGAAGATAGTGATGTTGTAACTAACATGGACTTGTTATATTGATGTTTGTTATTCAAAGCGATTTAGTGCTTATGCGACCTCATGTAATTTAGGTTGCTTTCGTGACGATTTAGTGACGCGTTTCACTTGTGAAGTATATTATCGATCACTCAATGAGTGTGGTGAGTTTTCATAGCCCACATTTTACGATTTCGACTGATTTTATAACTATGGGTGGATGCTTGCTTTGTTTATAAATGGGACGCATGTGGATATGTGTTCTTATATTGATTCATGTTTGTATGTAGCGATTACCAAGTTGTGCCCCATTACATGAATGTCAATTGCATAGATGTAGTTGTTAATTACTTTATGCGAGCCGGAATGTTTTGAATAGATTCTATTTGGGGAAACGACCTCCCTGTTCGGGTGACTAGCTATCACCAAGAACGAACATATAGCATGTTGAATTTGGGGATGTTTAGGGTTGAACATCTAATCGGGCAGAAATCGCAATATATATTATTGCGAGAAAGATTGTCGAGCTTTAGTGTCATGAGCTTAGGAAAATGTAATCTGGTTTTATGATGTCTGCATGTGTTGCATTATCACGGGGAAAGTCTTGCGGTCCTGCATATTTTATTTTTGCTAACCTAGAATTGCACCAACAATATTTGTTGACGTTTTAAAGAAATGTTGTTTTCTGCGTGGTCACTATGGCCAGAGGTTGCAAAGGATACTGGTGACACTTTTGGTTTATCAAGCTAAGATTTTGGTTGTAATATTATTTTGGGAAATGTATTGTGTCTCACATCTTTGTAATATCAAATATGAACAAGTAATGATGCATTGGCTTTGTTGTATACTAAGTCTTTTATCAAATCCAATGTATGTTTTTAAACTGACTTTTTTTTGTCGTTCTTATATATATCTTGTTGCAATGTTATTGATCTAAGGAAGTAAAGCCCAGGATATCCTTATTCGCTGCGGACCCACTTTGGGGGAGTTACACTAGAAGTGTAAATGTATAAGAGATATTAAATGTTTAATAGATGATGTATTTTAGTTTTTATTAGAATATATTTACGAGTGCAAATTATGAGTAAGGATTAAAACTTTGATCTTACTAGCGTAATTTTATACTAGAAGTGCAATAATGTGAGATATTGATGTTTACTAGACGATTATTTAAATTTTGTAAGAATATATTCACTCGTGCAAATTATGAACAAATATTGAAGCTTTGATCTTACTAGCGTATTTTTTATACTAGAAGCGCAAAATATGAGATATTTATTTTTCATAGACGATTATTTAAGCTTTGAAAGAATACATCTTCACATGTGCAAATCTTGAGCAAAGATTGAAGATTTTATCTTACTTGTGTATTTTTTATACTAGAAGTGCAAAATTATAAGATATTGATATTTAATATACGATTATTTTGTTTTGGTAAAAATATTCACTTTTGGGTGGAAATTATGTGAACAGATTGAAGCATTGCTTTTACTAGCGTATTTTTATACTAAAAATGCAAAAAGTATGAGATAATGATTTTTACTAAACGATTATTTAAGTTTTGTAAAATATATTCACACGTGCAAATTATGTGTAAGTATTGAAGCTTTGATATTACTAGTGTATTTTTTATACTAGAAATACAAAAATTAAAAAGATATGATGTTTATTGAGATTATTTAAATTCTTGTCAAAAAATCTTCACTCGTGAAATTTTATAAGCAAATATTGAGCTTTAATCTTACTTAACTGTATGTTTTATACAAGAAAATGCACAAATATAAGTTATTAAGTTTGATAAACGAATTTTTAGGATTTATGAAACATATCTTCACATGTGCATAATTTTGAGAAGAATGATTGAAGATTTGATGCTTACTTGTTTATTTTTTTATACTAGAAGTGCAAATATATAAGATATTGATATTTAATAGACGATTCTCTAAGTTTTTTAAAAGTATCTTCTCGCGTGGCAAATTCTGAGGAATGATTGAAGCATTGGTATTTATTAGCGTTTTTTTCATACTAGAAGTGTGTAAAATATAGGAGTTATTAATGTTTAATAGATGATTATGTTGAGTTTGTTAGATATCTTTACGTGTGCAATTTATGAGTAAGGAATAAAGCTTTGATTATACTAGTGTGTTTTACTAGAAGTGCAAAATAGGCTGGCAATTGATATTTAATAGAGGATTATTTAAGTTTTGTAAAAATATCTTCACGCGCGCAAATTATGAGCAAGGATTCAAGCATTGTTCTTATTAGCGAATTTTTATACTAGAAGTGCAAAAATATGAGATATTGATGTTACTAGATGATTATTTAAATTTGGTAAAATATCTTCACTCGTGCAAATAATGAGCAAATATTGAAGCTTTGATCTTACTAGCGTATTTTTTTATACTAGAAGTGCAAAACTATGCGATATTTATTTTTGATAGACGATTATTTAAGGTTTGAAAGAATACATATCTTCACTTGTGCAAATTTTGAGCAAAGATTAAAGATGTGATCTTTTTTTTTGAATGGCAAAGATAGAATATATATAAAAAAGAGACTAGCAAGACGCTAGAAAAATCTTAAAGATACACTAGAGTCAACAAAAAAAGAATTACATAAATCTAACAAATGGTAAATCCCGAAGGACTTTAACTGGAGGGAGTCAAAAGGGATGAAAAAACTTTGGACTCGAATGCGAGGATCGGTTTTCACTTCTGGCAAAAGAAAAAAAACCCTGCCCCATCCCGAGGCCTTCGTGTCAAAAGTTTTTTATCCACCTTTTGATTCTCGCAGTTAAAGTCTCCGGGGGCATAATTTTAACATATTTTTTTGATGTTATGTAATTCTTTTTGTTGACTCTATTGTACTTTAAGTTTCTAGCGTCTTGCTAGTCTCTTTTTTATATATATTCTATCTTTGCCGTTCAAAAAAAAAGATCACATCTTTAATCTTTGCTCAAAATTTGCACAAGTGAAGATATGGTGTTTCTTTCAACCTTAAAATAATCGTTATCAAATAAATATCGACATAGGTTTGCACATTAGTGATAAAAAAATACAAGATAGTATGATCAAAGCTTCAATATTTGCTCAATTCATGTGCACGAGGAAAGATATTCTTACCATATTTAAATATTGCTCATCTTAGTACAATCAATATCTCTATTTTTGCACTTCTAGTATAAAAAATTCGCTAATAAGAATACAATGCTTGGTAATCCTCTGTTCATATTTGCGCTGCGGAAGATATTTTTTAAAAAACTTAAAAATTCCTTTATAAATATCAATTGCTCTATTTTTGCACTTTAGTATAAAACTACACTAGTAAAATCAAAGCTTTAGTCTTTATCATAATTTGCCCCATACAGTAAAGATAGTGTTCTAACCAAAACTCAAATTATCATCTATCATTAAAACATTAATATCTCCTAGTTTTACACTCTCTAGTATAAAAATTACGCTAATAATACCAATGCTTCAATCATTCTCTGAATTTGCACAGCGGAGATTGATACTTTTAAAAAACTTAGAGAATCGTTATTTAATTATCAATTCTTATTTTTTTGCACTTCTAGTATAAAAAATAAACAAGTAAGATCAAATCTTCAATCATTTCTCAAAATTTGCACATGTGAAGATATGTTTCTATAAATCCTAAAAATTGTTTATCAAACATGAATATCTTATATTTGTGCAGTTCTTGTATAAAACATACGTTAGTAAGATTACTGATAATACTTTGCTTATAATTTCACGAGCCCCCCCCGATGTAAGATTTTTTTAGACAAAAATTTTAATCTATTTAGTAATGTAATCTTCAATATATGTTTTTGGTGTAGTTATCCAGTATATTTTTGTTATGTTTGTTATCCCCCCCCCCTGAACCCTCCCCCCCGCCCCCCCCAAGCCCTATCATGACTCTCTTTATTTGCACGTTACGTGAATATATTTTACCAACTAACTTTATTAATCGTTTTAGTAAAAATCATTATCTCTTAGTTTTGATTTTTTAGTTATAATTACGTAGTTAATAAGGCATTTTGCTTTCAATCTGTTCACATATTTTCCCACATCTGTGAAAAGGATTATTTTACAATTAATCGTAAATAATCGTATATTGTGTAAACTCATCAATTTGCTTACTTAATTTTTTGCATCTGCAAGTATATCCTCAAGAAATACATAAGTAAGATAAACGCCTCGCTCGCCAATCTCGCGCGCGCTCAGATTTGCCCATGTGAAGATGCTATCTTGTCCCAAAAAGCCCCTATAAATTGTCGGAAACACTACACAAAGGCATCTCGTATATCCTCCATATTTTGCTGCTTATAGTATATAAAAATATGTACCCCCCCGCCCCCTTGTTTGTAAACAGTAGCTTCAATGTGTTTGGTGCTAAAATATACGAGAAGTGACAATATATTTTACAATCTTAAATAGATCCCTCCCTCCAGCCAATATGTACATACATTCGCATCTATACATAATTGCATTTAGTATAAAATTACCGCTAGTTGAGATCAAAGTTTAATCCTTACTCATTTTTTTGCCACGTATATATATTCTAATAAAACTTAAAATAATCATGTCATTAAAGATTAATTCTCTTATTTTACTCTTTTTCGTGTGTAACACCCAAAATTGTGTCGCGCGGGAATAAGGATATACGGGGCTGTGTTACTTATGTTCCGTATCTATACATTGCACGAAGGGGTATATAGTATGAACGACAAAAAAAGTCGTTTAAATAACAATTCAATGTGGATTTGATATAAAAGACTTGTGTTCACATAGCATGCATCTTTAGCTTGTTCAGTTTTTGATATTACAAAGATTGACAATACATTTCCCAAAATTTATTACTTCCAAATCTTTTAGCGTGTTTACAAAAGTTGTCTCCAATGGTTTCCTTGGACCTGGTCCTATGACCACTTGATTAATCTTTCGCCGCTTTAAAACGTACTAACATAATATGTTGGTGAATTCCCTAGGTTTAGCAAAATTAATATGCGTTTAGGCGCCATTACTCTGTGTGTTTGCCACAAAGGACTTGCGCGCAGCTGGAATGCAACACTTCGCAGACATCACAAGAAAAGCCTGTCTTATTTTCCTCTTGTATCGACATCTCGCTCAGTGGATTGCTCTATTCGCATGTAAAAGTCGCAGATATTAGCAAGCTGCCGTAGTTAGTATGTTCTTCTCTCGTATACATCCCAATTCGAATGCTAGTACTGTTTGTGTTCCACCGCGGTGATAGACTACGCGCTCCGAGACTCAAGGGAGGTGTCGTTTCCCTAATAGAGTATTGCCATAAACATTCGCGCCTGCCCCATATTGTATCTGTCCTACTTCATGAGAGTATGTATTATGCATATTGACGTTCATGATAATGGGGTCCAATTGGGGTATCGCTTACTTTAGGCATTGTTTGTATTCATATTGTATAATTATCTCACTTGGTAAAGTTGGGTGTTTTATTTAGCGTGGAGGAAACACTTGTGGTTGTTTGCTTTGATTGGGTAAATATGTCGCCGCCCGCCGCCTATGAATCAGCGCACTCTAAATGTGAGTTGTGTTCGATAATTCTATCGAAATCCGGGTTCGCGCGCATCTAAGAATTCGTCACCGATGCGATCCTAATTTAACATCTCGCGCGCGATAGTGTTTTGCACTAATAGAGTGGGTTGTATAGATCTGAAGTGGCTATCCTGGGCCTTTTGGTTGTGGTTCTGCATTCGAGAGTTTCGGGGCTTATCATTATTTTAAGAGAGTATGTCTCGTGTGACCACGTGGTTAACTGGTGGAGGCTTTAGGACACTCTCAGAATCGCTAAATCCAGCACTCACGCGTCGACTACGCCCCACGTGCCACGATGCTCCGCGCTGACTATGGAAACACGCACACGCAGTGAAGATAGTACTTTGATGATCTCGACTCATATGCCCCTCTCCGCGCGCCTATATTGTTCTAATCACCAGCTAATATGTTTTGGTTAGAGAGAAATTGTGTGTAATAAGTATAAAAAATTTATTATTACTCGTCGCCGCGCCCTAGTAAAACTAGCGTTACTTTCGCGTTTTATGCCGTTTTTTCTCGATCTTATGCCTCGCTTCGTATTAGGATCGAGTTTCGATAATGTGACTATTCATAATTTTGACACTCTCTGTAGTGAACAGTAACTTTTTTACTGTTCAAACCAGACCTAATTTATTTATTATGTTCCTCTGATATCGATATCTCTCCACCACGAAAACGTCGCCTATATTTTATCTCGTAATAGTCCGATTTATAGAAACTTTCGGTCCTGCCCGCTCCTGAATTGACAAGAAATAAGATTATTGAAGTTTAAAAATATTCCACGAATCTGTCCTATGAATATATGTGATAATTTTATAAAAATAGTCCCTTTATATCACCCACGCGTATTAATGTAAACGTTATTTTTATCGATTCTTTTTCATTATAAGGCGGTATTTCAGTATCTCAACAATATTTTGGAAACGTCCACAATAGGGAGTTATGTCACTTTCCTTTCGAATACAATAATATGGCTGTTTCATAAGTCGTGACCATAAATCAGTCCATTGAAATAATTGTACATCGTATATACTTTGTTTTTATTATATATCTTTCTTTCTATACTTTTAAAACTAAATCAATTAACCAACATTCATTTATACTACGTAATATACTTTGACATGTTTGATCATAGTATATTATGTAGTCCCTCTCGCTCGCAATGTATCCCACCATAAAAAAAAGTTAATAACCACAAACCCAACAGAACAGAAAAGAACTCCCTTTTACATGTTTCAAAAAAGTCAACAATTTGATTAATACATTAACAAATACCACAAAAATAACAATAAAAAAAGATAATTTAAAAAAAAGTATATATAAATAACCCCTTATATGAGAAGAATACATAAATCACAACCAAAAACACCCCTTGCTATAGCACAACCCCCCCCCCCCCATTAACACAATCAACTAACCCTCCCCCATTATAAACAAAAAACAACCCCAATCAATCAACCAAAACATGAAACAAATAAATCACACACCTTTCAACCAAAACCCAAACACATTACACAAATCATCATAAATAATATAAATATAAATTACTTTAGAAAAAATAACATTAATTAATATTTAAAATTATAGTATTTATACATCCTATTTTATTACTATCGCCAAAGGCGAAGGATATAATGCATAACTATTACCTTAAATACAATTAATAAACAACAAATCACACTCAAAACTATAAAAAATCATACACTTACAACATAAATACAAATAAATACCCCTACCCCCAATCTTAATAACTTTAACAATATCAACAATTACAAATTACCACCCTACCCCCCCCCTAATACCTTAAACATATCTCATCACCCCCCCCCCCCCCCCCCCCCCCCCCCCCCCCCCCCCCCTCCTTTTCTCCAACCCCCCCCCCCCCCCCCCCCCACCGACCCCATGAAATCGCTCCCTCAAACCTCCTGCAGATAATCAATTCCCACCCCCCTTTGTATAATACCCCGCCTAGACCCCCCCCCCAATCCCTCTCCCCCGCCCCCCCCCCCCCCCCCCCCCCCCCCCCCTAGTCACTCCCCACCCATATAAGACCCCCATATGCCAACTACTTATATGTCCCTTCCTCCCCAATGATATGGGGTTAACAAGTGGGTATTTGTTTGAAGCGTAGAAAGTTTGGTTGATTTTCTACCCGGGTAGTCCCCCGCCCCCCCCCTCCCCCCTAAACGTATTATATCGCGAAAGTACACACTTTACATAACCGATACAAAATAGAAAAATAAAACTAAAGTACCATAATTATTCCAAAATAATTATTTAAATACTTTTGGATTGATGTATAATCATCTTAATCGTTAATAGCCCGTTACATTAGACTGCTAATTTTGCATTACGCGATTTAACTTAACGTTTACGATTTAAATATTTGTAAACGCGTACATATTTAAAAAAAAATGGAATTTGTTAGATTTATCGACGTAGTCAATGGACTTGTGAAAAACACAGGGTTTTATAGACTTCCCCCGTTAAATGAGCCTTATCCTCAAGGCTCACGATGACTACACTTGACGCGGTGCGTTCGTGATGAGAGGTGCGAGTTGTTTCTTCTTGAATTGGTCTTCTCGTTCCCACGTGAACTAAGGACCTCTCTTGGAGTTCCATCGAACCTTGACTAATGGGATCCGACTTCAGTTACAACGTTTAGCTTAACGGCCATATTTCTAATGGTTCCTCAACAATAATGAAAGCTTGTCTCATGAGATGTAGTCCATCTAACGGACAACGGTAGAATGGTTCGTCGGCATGACACTTTTTCAGGTTGGACACATGAAATGTATTATGAACTCTACTCAACTCTTCAGGAAGCTCGAGCTTGTAATCAACCTCTCCAACCTTTTCTAATACCTTGAAAGGTCCAACATACCTGGGGTTTAACTTCCCCCGTTTCCAAAATTTCGACCCCTTTCCAAAGGCGAAACTTTAAGCTTAAAAACTTTATTCCACGACTTGGAATTCCATTGGTTTACGCTTCAGATCGGCGTAACTCTTCTGCCAATCATGAGCGGCTTGCATCCTTTGCTTGATTTGAACGATTTTCTCAGTGGTCTCTTGAATTAGTTCTGGATCGAGGATTTGAGCTTCTCCAACTTCAGTCTAAACATATCAGACGTGAACGACACTTTTTGACATAAAGTGCCTCGGAACGGTGCGGCTTGATGCTAGCGTACAATAGAATTGTTATATGGAGATCGTCTAATGGCAAATGGTTAACCAAACTCTTTTCCAAAGTCGATCGTATCTAAGCACGTAGCATATCTCGAGGTTTGAATGGTCCTCTCGCTCTTTTGCCCATCTGTGTGTGGATGGTACGCAATTCTACATATCTAAATTAGTACCAAATGTTCTAACAGTGAACCTCTCAATAAATTGGATGTCGATTCTTGTGGTCCTCGATTTCACATATGATTTGAGACTGGTTATTCCATGGTCTCGTGATCCACCTCCTTTAGGTACATTCCGTTTCATAGTTTAGTCCAAAGGAATCAGGTATATATCATCGCGGTGTGAAGTATCACAGAATTAGTGTGTTGGGTCACATAACGATACACCCTACATGGGTCGTTAGGCGTTGCGTACGAAGTTGGTTGCTTAGTATTCATAAATGCCTTGTGTGTTGTTTGTGCACCTTGCCATTGCGGGGCCCACAGCCCAGGGCCGAGTGCCTGCCGCCAGCGTCAGAGGCAGGTCTCTTCTAATTCTTACTTCTCTTTTACTAATATTGGGTGTACCAACAATACTGTGGTCTTTGCATGTTCAGCTGTGGGACTTAGCCACAGTTGTCCAAGCACTTGCTAACTTATGTGGCCGAGGTCGGCTTTCATATTGGCCGACCAATTTTAGCTTTCATTCATATCTTGTGGTAATTTTGTCAGAACCTGGATGTATAGATACTTTGAATTTGTGGGACTCATGAATGATCACAGTCGCAAATCACCATAACAAGGTAGTACAACTTTCTGCATTAAGGCATAGGCGTTCCATTCCGCACTGGGGTTCCAAACTTTTCCGTCCTAATGCCTCTGGATTTTAGCGTTTTCATCAACATTCTTCCAACATCTTGATTCTTTTTTTAATGATGTTCTTCTGGTTTCCTTGCTTCAAGTCTGGCACTATTTTCAAGATTTGTTTGGGAAGATCCAAACTAATAGTCATAACTAAGGCTCGAACTTTAACGGTGTGTTCTGTTCTTTCACTTGCTCAAAGCTATCAGCAACGACATGGCTTGTACCCGGGTGATAACGAATTATCGCTATCGTAATCACTAAGCAACTGCTAACATCGGCGTTGTTCATGTTTTGTTCCTTTCTGATCAAAGAATTGTGTATGTAAGCTTTTATGATCAGTTGAACAATGTACACTTTGGTTCCGTCAAATAGTGTCTCTAAATTTTGAGATGCGAACTACTACTAGACTCTAAGTTCCAATCATGAGTGATATAGTTCTTCATCGGAATTTTTAACTGGCGTGTGATGCTAAGAAATCACCTTTTCTCTGTTTTGCATCAAAACTCATTGCCCAAACCCTTCTTTGAGCAATCGGCAGTATGCGTTGAAATGAATTCTTTCGCCTTCCCTCCAGGTATGGCTGTAGGATTGGTTATGCACTGCACAATTTCTGCTTCAAACAGTTGAAAAAGTTTGCTTCTTGTTTATCGCCCCTTTCAAACTTGACCTTCTTTCTAGGTATGCTTAGTTCATTGTTTTGGCGATCTTTGAAAACCATTTCAATGTATCATTCGAGTTTATATCCCACGGCAAGACCTAAAAATTGACTGAATTCCGTTGGTGACTTAGGTGCATGTCCAATCTTTAATGGATTCAATCTTGGCTGGAAAATCTACATGGAATTCCTTCACTATATCGATCACTAGGGACCCGTGTGAGGAAACATGTAACTTTAGGAATCCAAAATTGCACTATTGAAAAAATTTGGCTATACTACTCCTCTTTCTTAAGCAACTACTAAGATTAGTTTAGGTGATCTTCATGTTCTTGCTTGTTCTATTCGAAATATATCGATATATTAGTCAAATTAGAAGACATCACAAATTTATCTGATTTGGTTTTGTCACACCACCGATTTCTTAAGGTCAATGAATTCGAAGGTGCGTTTGTCAAACACAAACGGCATAACTTGAATTCGTACCAATGGTCGTTAACGAGTTTGAAAGGCAGTCTTCGGAACGTCTTCTTCTCGGATGCACCCTTAAGTTGTGATAACCTGACACTTAGGTTGATTTTTGAATAGCACTCGACACTTGAAGTCTGATCAATATGAAATCAGTCGATTCTGGGAGTAGATATCGGGTTCTTCACTGTACAGTTTGTTTAATTACGATAGTTCATATGCACAACCAGAATGATCCATCCTTCTTTTGACACCAGAACAAGACCGGCTACGCTCCCAGGGTGGAGGGATTGGGTCCTTATAAAGCCTTGTCCCAGACCCCATGATAGATATAGACGTTGCTCTGACAACTCTTTCATTTCGGAAGACGAATAGTAGATACAGGTGCCGGTGCTCGGGCATGCGGGAGCACCATTGGTACCAGATCGATTTGAATATTCATTGTCGAGTACGAAGGATGATGCCCGACCAAGTCCTCAGGAAATAACATAAGGAAAGTTCTTAAACACTATTGGTACGGCCTCAGTGAATGGGGTTTTCAAAAAAACCTTCTTTCTCTGACTTGTCTTCAACTTCCTTTGCAGTGACATATGCCAAAAAGATAGAAAATTCTTTTTCCATGTACTTCTGCGTTTTAGTGCACGAAATGATGTTTAATCGTGTCACGTTTCCCTGGTTACTTCCGTATCACGTGTATGATTTAAGGTTTCATTTCTCCAAGGATGAGTACAATCTTCTCGGCACACACAAATGACCGCTTGGTACTTTGCCAATCCAATCCATACCGATTATAGCATCGTGTGAATACAAGTTCTACAGGCTATTAAGTTTTAGGTTAAATGGGAAAGTGATTTAGTGTGTGAAATTCACTCATAATGGTGAGCTTATAATTCAATAAGCGGAATTTGTCATAGGGAGACTAAGTAATGTGTCTGGCTTCTTGGCTTATGATTTGGTATTAAGATGATGCCAACTTTATAGCTATGACAGATGTGGAAGGTTCTGCTGAGTTGATATGGTTACTGAATCGATTTCCATAAGTAAAACACGTTTTATGAATATGCACACAAACATGAGTATAAGTAGGAAAATCTTGTTTCCTGTTAACCAAGAGGGTTTTTAGGTGATACTCTACAGCACGGCATGGAACCTTCCTGAATTTGTACATGGTTGATCGGGGCCATGTATAATTGAGACGAACGAGCATTGCTTCATTTTCCTGTTCATAAAATAGCTGTTATAATTTTGTGATATTCGTAGGATAGTTTGTAAGAGTTAAATAAGGAACCTAAGTTAATATTGACGCAAATTCTCATAATACGATAAATTTGATAGTATAATTTGATTCATTCGTACAACTGAATTTAAGGGTAATACAACGAGGATCTCCTAAGGTGTATAATTCTATTGGATAGTGCAACTTAGGATTTATTAGGAAGATGAGTAACTTTCCTATTTTAGCTTTGATCTCATCTTTATATGTTGTTAGGGTCAGTGATCGGTTTCCCTTTTACTATAAGAGCATGCACGGCTCCACCTGCTCAGTACCTCTAGTTTGGTTTATGTTTCGGTTGCTTTCTGCTCTGGTGCAATCATCCTGCAGTAGTGCCTTTTTGATTCCCACATGCATAGAAAGCTCAATAGTATTAGCCACTTCTGGCTGGGCTACAACCCGCTCAATTTCCTCAATACTCATCCCTTGATCAACAGTTGTCATTGTTTCCTGAAAGTCACAGGTAACAAAATGTATATGAAGTTTCATCCACAGGATAATCATGACACTCCGTGATCCTAACATATATGTAAGGTGAGACCACGTTATGCAGAGATATAAGATAACGGCAACCATGGCATAAATAAATCCCCATCATATAGTAGCATGATCATAACCAACAGCGTAGGTTAATACTTAATACATCGTTTACATGAGTAAAAGAGTACAAGCTTTTTATTAACACTACCAACCGAGTATTACTCAAGTTTAGTGGAATATAATACAAAATGATCTACACTGACAAATCTATTTGTCTATGGCCAGGGTGCCTCTCAAGATTCTAGATGCTAGACTCTTATGTTATCTTTTAGTGACTTATCATTCTCTGGTGGTGGTGACGATGAAGGTAGTGTAGCAGCAACTCGGTAATGCTTGCCTTAACAAATGGTGATCGTGGAGTATGGTGTTAAATAGACATCCGTACTGCACGGGATTTGGTCTTAAAAAGCAAAATGATATGGTGTGGGTGGCCTAGGAGCAGACTCATCAATCGTAACTGTCTCTACATCCTCAGCTTGAGGGGACAGGGTCATCTGTAGGTACAGCAGAAGGGTCTGCCAGAGCTAGATGCTCCTCCTCCTCCTTGTCCTCCTCATCCTTCTCAACATCATCATCATCGTTGTCATCATCAAATGACTCATTATCATAATTGTCTCATCCATCGGCAGGATGGTCAGCAGGAGGGGGTGGTGGCCACCGACAGGGTCGCCTTATCGCTCTTCGATCGAAGGTCGAGACAATGTAGCCGGTGATAGGGCTGTATGAGGCATCACAATAAAGAGGTTGATCCTTGCATTGGTCCCCTCTAGTCTCCTTATCATAAGCTACGTGGAAGCTCATGGGTGTCGGAATTAATATAATCAAACGTGTAGGTAACGCATAGAAATGAGAACATATCTGCTTGCATCGAGCAGAAGGCTTAACGTATATAACTATTTAAATTTTTGTGTTAAATAATAAAGCTGGTATGGTGAATACAGGTATGCACTTATGGCAGAATGAATGATGGTAAGGTATCATATGCGATGGCTTTAATGTTTAGGTAGCGCTTAGGACCTACGAGCTTATCGTATTCCGGCTTAAGAAATATTCCCTTATTTATATAAAGAGCCCCTTATAAAAATAAGTGTAGAGTTGTGCGTACGAATCAAACTCATCTTTTATATATACAATATACCCTCATAGTAATATACTACTATAATATAAACACGTTATCAATTAGGAATGCATCTAGTCCACTAATGCAATCACCTAGTTGTGTGCCTGAATGTATCACATAGTATGTCCCTGTACAACCCGTTGTATTATTTCGTTGGTTGAAAATGGTTATGATGTCCAGCAAAAACTTTTTGACGGGGCGGTGTTTCGGTCGGTGAAAAGCGGCTTGGCCTGCTTGGATAACCAATCTGCAACACCCGCAGGAATTGGGTCGCAGCGGAATAAGGGTCCGGGCGTGTTTACTTCAGTTCAATACAAAAGATAATGAAGACGACACAAAAGTTCTTTAAAATGATACCTTGGGTTTAAGTTGAAAGAGGTTAATAAATAAGCTTATAGCTTTAATTGTTCCCTTGGTTGTATATTATATAAATATATAAAAAGTTTCAATTCATTAAAATATTTGGATGCTAATTTATAGTTAAGCGTGAATTCATTAATTGTAAAAAGAATAAGTGGAATAACATGATATTAGATAAGATTAAATTGCTTATTTAAGTATAAATTTTTGGGTGTGAATATTAGGTTTGATAAATATTTTTATGAAGGTAAGAATGTAAGGGTGTTGTGTGTAGGATTAAAATATATTATATATTTTATTTTTTATGGTAATATTTGATATTGTATAGGTTGAGAGGATTATGGAAATGATATTTTTATTTTATGATTGTATGAAAGGAGGTGTTGGAATAAATTTTATTATTAAATTAACAGCTATATCGGTATGCTTGGTGATAGCATGTCACCCGAACGGGGAGTTCTGTCCCCGAATAGATCTATTAAATAACATCCGCTCACATAATGTAATTCCCAACTACATATATGCAAATTGACCAGTTCAGAAAAGGGGCTCAACTTGGGTTATCGCTACTTAGGCAACATTAATCAATACTTGCCGTCCAATTTATAATATAAAGCATGTATCCCACCCCATAATTATAATCATGGAAATCGTAAAAATTTTGGGCTATGAACTCACCTTGAGTTCAGATAATCCAAATAGCAGGGGGGGGGTGGTTGGTGGGGGTTGGGTTGGGGGTGGGGTGGGGGGGTGTGGGTGGTTTGGGTTGGGTGGGGGGTGGCGCGGATATGCGCGGCTGGTGAGCTCGTCGTGATCGGGTATTAATAAGATCGGCGATTCAGCCAAAATTATCATAGGTCGTATAAAAGTAGTCGAGGTAATGGTGGAATATAATCTTATAGTTTGTTACATCGTACTAACGTTCGGCTATCATAATTAAAGAGGCATGACTGACGTCGAGGGAGTTAGGACACTTTAAATCGCATAAAATCCCAACAACTCGTCGAAACGCATCCGAAGAGCCTCATTATGAAACTCCCTAGTAAGATATACTATTGATAACCACTTAATTATATCTATCTAGCTCAATCACCAACTAATGGATTTTGGTAAAATTGTTTTTTAATATGTTAGAAACGTTTTAAATTACCGTTTTAAAAGTAAAACTGCATAACTTTTGCGTTTAAGGCCCGAGTTTCTGAGGGGCATTTCTTAATGTCCATACTTTTCGTATTAATCGAGGTTTTAGCATAATTTGACATTTTCGATATTTTTGACCCCCTGGTGAACATAGTTTTTAACGGGTTCACATCAACGTGACTTTTAATTAAAATTGGTTATTCGGTCCGCGTTAAACCCGTAAATGTCGTATTTTATTCGTTTATGAGGCTCCTTTTTTTAATGATTTTTCGAGGATCGTTTGCTCGGTTTGTTGGAAAGTTATATATATTTATGTGGTTTACTAAAATTATAACTTTCAGGTCATGATTTAGGATTATGTTTATTATAAGAGTTTGTTGTATAAGAAAGTATTATTTGTCCCGTAAACTAGCGAAATTACAATTATTCATTAGGGTTTTATTGAAAAAGTAAGATGTATTAAATTGTTGGAATATTTTTTTTTTGGAGTTATTTATTAATATAACTAAAATGGAGGTGTGGGATTTGTTTAAGTTTTTTGTGTGGATTTTTATTTGTATGTAGTATTAGTTGGTTTAAATTTTTAGTGTGTTTGTTTAGGTTATTGGGGAGGTTTTTTAAGGTGTATTTTTGATGTATGGGGAGTTGAGAGGTTTTGGTGTTATTTTGTTTTTTGGTTTTGTTGTTGTTTTTGGAGTTGGGGGGTATTTTGGGTGAGGGGGGGGTGTTTAAGGTTGGAGATTGGAGGGTGTATGTTAATATGGGGTGGGGACCACAAGTCTCATATATCTTGTATTTGATATATCATCCGTTATATTACACTTACTTGTCCATATAGTCCTTATGTGTCCAAGTTACCAATTTTACTAATCCATGATAATACTTAAATTATAACTTTACTAAAGAAAGCCCCCAACTTCCCTCTAATTTACTATTTGTCAATTATCATTTTTATACATAACCAAAGGGTACAAGTGTAATTCTATTCCATATGACCTTATTTTAGTGTTCTATTAACATGATTAAAAGTCCATAATCAATATTAACATGTTCTTATGTATTCTTTAAGTTGAAACATAGTATAAAGTTTATGAAAACCCTAATTAATCCATAATCAGTGTTACACCAAAACCATAGATACAACCATTATTTTTTTTTTTTCTCCCCCCCATCCTTTTAACATGATTGTAAGAAATAATCCGAGGAATATATATATAAGTTGTAACGATGGATCATATTTCAAGTATATACTTTTCATTGGTGCCATAAAATAAAACCTAAATGGTGATATAAGATAAATAGAAATGATCAATGCATAATAATGAATAATTATAAAACATAAAGAGTTTTTTTAAATGACCTTATGAGTATGATGAGATGAGAAACAAATACTAAACCCCGGTTTAGCCTTAAAAACCAAAGCTTGCACTTAAGAAACCTAGTTTTCCTTCATTAAACTCCTAGCTCCCTTTCTCTTGAGAAATAATTTGAAATGGTGATTCCTGCTTGCAAATGCCTTTAGTAGATCTAGAATAGGTGTATATAGAAGTGTATGGGATTAGTAGAAAAATTTGTATGGATTTAGTTGGGGCCACAAGTTTGAGAGCCGTGAGCTCCTATAGACCAAGAAGAGCGTTTTGGTTTGAATTTCCTAATGTGAGATTGTATAAGACTTTAACTTGTTACTTCGTGTATATAGGAAGTAAAGTTGGTCCAAAAGTCCAAGCATGGTTCTAAGTATGGTCATGGCATGGCTTCTTTGTCAAGGTAATGTGGGAAGGTGTTGTCATGGATGAGTAGGCATGAATTTGACCAATTTGAAAGCCAATCTTATTTTCCTTGGTATATAATTGTATATATTGCATGAATTTCGGTGGAACATAGATATACATGTTATAGAATATGTAATTTGATGTATTGGTATGAAGAGTGGGTATTTGTGAAGCGTAGATAGTTTTTGTGGTTTCCGGGGGGAGGTGCTAAACGCAATTTATACGAGAGACGTATACGACTTTATTGTATCCAATAAAAATAAAATGAACAAAGTTAATATTTATTAGTATAATATTTATTTAACAATTAATGATGTTATATTTTAATTGGTTTTTATGCACCGTTTAAATTGAAAGCTATATTTGTAGGATTTTCAGTTTTAAACTTAAGTATTGTATTAATAGAATTAACGAGGTAATATAATTATTTGAATTTATGGGATAATTTTTTGTAAGGAGTATTTGGTATTGATAACAATGGGTGTTTGTTGGGGGTGTTAGGGATAGTGGTGGATATGAGGTTGTGGGAATGATTATAGAGGGGGAGGTATAAGTAAAAGAGGAGTATGAATGGTAATATGTTAGAAGAGTGGGTTGGGGTTGTTGAGTTTGGGTGGGATTGGGAATATGGTGGATATGCAGGGTAGTTAAAATAATGAGGTGGTATTATAAAGATTAGAGGTAATTTGTTAGGAGAGTAATGAATGTTTGTGGTTTTTGATGCCACAACATTTCCGGGAATCAGTCAGGCAAACCACCGACATACCTTCAACCTTGTCGACTCCGCAGGAAACTTCTAACACACAGTCATGCTAGTCCTGAAACGTTGGTTTGTACCCCTGTCACATCAGGTACCTTTTACTCAAATTCCACAACTCACCTCGAGCTTCTCATCTCGTTCATTGGATCAATACTTCAGTTATTTTCTTTCTCAGATCGATCCAGGTCTATTGCATACGCAACATCCCATGACCAAACAATTCCTAACGTGGGAATTTCACCACGTCAGAGCTCCTGCCAAAAGAGTACAAGTGGAGAACTTGATCGTGATGTGATCCACAGATCAGTTTCATATGTTGAAATTCACAGTCTCCATCCCAATTTCGAACCATTTTGGTTAGTTCAACAACGCCCTCCGTCCTTTGAAATACGAAGGTTAGTGCACTTCATAAAGTCATGGTAAGTGCATTCTCAGAGCAACGCGTCGTTCCTACTCTCACACATTCCCGTAGTATGGCTGTCATTGCATTCCTGTTTGCATCATGTCTGCCAGTGCAGCGTAACACCTTGTCATCCATTGCCTGAATTGGGCATTGGTGTCAGTGGTGGTGGTAGGATTTTTCATGTAACTGTGTTACCTTGTGGCTCTTTTTTTTGGTGCCATTTCCTTCATAATCCTAAAAGAGGGGGGGAGGAGAAGGGGATGATAGTTTTAATGCCCAAAAAGTCATGCACCAAAATTAGAGTTTGGAATGATGTAGGGTCTATAGAAATGTGCGCTCATGGCATAGTATGGTTGAGGTAAGATTTCATATTGTTAATTAATTTTAGGGTATCATTGAGAAGAAGACTATGAGCCTTATAGTTAATAAAGTGACATTTAAGGATTGCAGTAAAGTGATTAGTTTAAATAAGGTCCCTTATATAAATAATTGTAATGGAGGTGGTGGCGAGAGGGAGGGCGGTGGTATGGTAAGTATATAATATTTTACATATATAATACACCTAAGTCAAGTTTCACAAGTAACAAGTATATGTCTGCACATACCAGACAAATATCCTATAATGTTTTACACTAAATTACCGCGTAATTGTTTTACATAATGCCCTCACGATCCTAACCATCATCGGGAATTTATCAAGCACCTCGAGTTTGTGTAACAACCTGCCATTGGCTCAATTTCGAACTCATCAAACCAAAACTGTCTTGAGATTCATCATGAAATGTTTACACGTCTCGACCTAGTTAATAAATTTACTCGACGATGGACAATACTCGAACCTTTTACGTTCATCTAACTTCACATCTTATCATATTGCATGTATATCATGTATGTCCCATAAAAATCTTCTGAAAATGTGATCGTTAAAAGTGGTCATAGTCTAGGTAAGATACGCAACCTAGTTCTCTATAACCTTGGCTCTGAATTACCAGCGAGCGGGTTTAGGGCGCACCCCAAAAATGGGTCTCACGGAGATATGTTTCCGGAGCGTTACTTCATGATCCCATTGCACAAGTCAAAAAAGAAACCGACCTCTAACTGATCGTTGAAAAGAAATCTTTTAAATTTTGGACTCCAATGCACATCATAAAAAAAATAGGCCAAGCACCTAATGCACCTTGAGAAAACATGCTTAAAAGGGGTCACATAAAGTTGGTGAGATTCATAGGTTTTTGGTAAGTAGAATAGTAAATCCCAAAATGTATTCAAGTAGAATATTAATCTGATGAGCGTGGCGATAATATTCCAATTATGTTCAAGTAATATTATAAGTGACATAAAGTCCCCAAATCAGTGAGATGCTGAGGGTTTATGGTAAGGGAGAAAAGTGGGACGTTACGATTATTCAAATTTCTTGGAACTGCGACCGTAGACTTAACATTTATGCCACTTTGATTCAAGGCACGGAAAAATATTTATAGGATCCAGTGTTGGCCCTGTAAACACCAATCCAGTCGTAATCCCAACTTGATATAACGTTCGAAGTTCGATCTCGAACTAGTGAGAGCTAATCACCCGAACGGGGGTTGTCAATCCCCAATAGATCTATTTTATATCACTCGCGAGTGATAGCTAATCACCCGAACGGGGTTGTCAAACCCAATAGATCTATTTATAACATTCGCGCTCGTAATTAACAGTTCATGATAATGGGCTCAGATATGGGTTATCGCTACTTAGGCAACACGTAATCATAACATGAAACTTAACCACTTGTGTCCAATTGTAAAGCATTGCATGTTTTTCACCCCAAAAACTTTGTAAAAACAAAAGCATGTAGAAACGTGGGGCTATGAACTCACCTTGAGTGAGTAATGCCAAGTGTATCACAAATAACGCGCCACGCGAATTGATCAAATGCAACCTAATTAAATTAAGGTCGTATAAGTACCGAGTACTTTAATCAATAACATTGAATATAATCCTATAGTTGTTACATCGTACTATCGTTCGGGCTATCATAATTAAAGAGGTCATGACATGACGTTCGAGGAGTTAGGACACTTTAAATCGTAAATCCAACAACTCGTCGAAACGCCATCCGAAGAGGCCTCATTATGAAACTCCCTAGTAATATAGTACTTTGATAACCACATAATATTCTATATAGCTCAATCACCAACTAATGGTTTTGGTAAAATTGTGTTTAATAAGTTAAAACGTTTTTAATTACCGTTTTAGTAAAACTGGCGTAACTTTCGCGTTTTAAGCCCGATTCTCGCGTTTCTTATGTCCATCTTTTCGTATTAAGACGAGTTATCATAAATTGACATTTTTGAATTTCGGACCTACTGGTGAACAGTAACTTTTACTGTTCACATCAGACGTGAGCTTTATAAAAATCGTATTCGTCGTCGTAAAACCCGTAAATGTCGTATTTTATTCGTTATAGCTCCGTTTTTAACGATTCTTTCGAGGACGTTCTCGTTTTTGAAAGTTCTATAATTTTATGAGGTTTACAAAAATATAACTTTCTGTCATGAATAGTAACTTTTATAAAAATAGTTTTATAAAAGTATTAATTGTCGTAAACTCGCGAAATTCATAACTCGTTCGTTATTAATTGAAAAATTACGATTCTTATCATTTTGGAATCCTAAAAATATGTATTATTTATTAAAAATATCAAACTAGCTGTTTGATATAAATTTTATAAAAGTCATTTTATAAACTCCGTTTAATTAACGTATAACTCGTTTTTAACGTAACTTTTTCGTTATTAATCCGTTTAACAAGTTTCTTACCTTTTCGGAATCGTCGTGATTTGTATTATTTTATAAAAACATAAAATCCCCTGTTTGGAATTCGAAAACCTACTGTCCCAAAATGATCTTTTATATAATGTATTTATATAATATGTTTTATATACTTTTCAACCTCACAATTTACCACAAGTCTTTTATAATTATATATATCATATGTTATACATATAATAATGTCCATAAGTTCATATTTGTCCAAGATCATCAAGATCACAAGTTCTGTCTTAAACTTTCAACACATGAAATCAATAACTTTCTAAATTAACTTTTTAATTACAAGTTTTTATATGTAACTTTTTTAAGCTTAAACCGAGAGAATAGTACAAGACTTTAATAAATCATATTATTTCATAGATACTTACCAACATCATAACCATTGAGAAAGTTCACAAATCCATATATCACGAAAAAAACATTATATTTTTCATGTTCACAATTATCCTCAAGTGATTCATCAATAGCACATCATATTCTATAAAAACTCAATAACATGGAAAACAGACATAAAGAGGTTTAAAATAATGACCTATATGATGTTCTGCGATTGAATGATGAGTAAACAAATACTAAGCACCCGTTTTTCAGCCTTAAAACCAAAGCTTGCACTTAAGAAACCCTATAGTTTCTCAAGAAAACCCTACAATTTTGCTTTTACTGATTACATACTTGACAAATGTTACCATAATTGCTTGGGATCACCTTAGTATACCACTTATAACGGATGTGTACTAGGAGTGTACAGGGTTGTAAAAAAAATTTTGTATGGTTTGGTTGGGTGCACTGCTGTTGTCCCTGTGCATATAAGCGGTGGAACAATGGGAGGTGGATTTTTGTGAATTTCTTTTCTCACTCTCCTCTAAGTCATACATGCTTGTATGCAGTTACTTGCTAGTCATCATGTTTTCATATAAGATGTTAGTGTTAGTCTCTACAACACTGGACATAAAAGGGTCCTTAGGAATGGCCATGGTCAAGCATGGTAGGCATGGTTCTTGCCAACTAATGAGTATGGTGTATCCATCAATGAAGCAAAAAAGGAGACATTGAAACATTTTTTTTTTTTGAACCAACTTGTAAGCCCCTTCTATCTTATTTATATGCATGTAACATATTAGTATATGATAGCAAGATATTTCGTGCGGTGGAACAAACGACATATACAAAGATCCTATTTTATGATAACTTTTATGTATTGGGTATAAAAGTGGGGAATTTGTTGAAGCGAGGAAAAAGTTATTAGGTGGTTCCGGGGAGTGCCTAAATCGCAATTTACGAGCGAAACTATACATTTACGTATCCGATAAAAAACAAAAGAATGAACAAATTAATAATTATCCTCAAAATAAATTATGATAACCTTGCTTGATGAAGACATATACTCTTTGTTTTGATTGCCCGTTTACATTGACGCTAATTTTTAGCCTACGCTCGATTTAAACTTAATCATGAAATTACAAGCAAACGCGTACAACGAGCTAAAAATAAATACAGCATATATTATCGACTGTCGCCAAAGACTTGAAAACACAGGGTGATTTATAAGGATGGCTAAACAAGCTAAGTTAAACAAATAGCATGAGATAAAGTCACAAGATCAAAAGGAATTAAGACCAATTTGAACATGTGCAGAGATGACATCATAAAAACCAATTTAGTTTCCTACAGCAGTACTAACTATAAGAACCTGGCAAAAATTCCATTTAATACTGCTGAGCTAACGGTACACTAACCAAAGTTAGAACTGCAAGGCAATGATTCTTAACAGACAGTAGTACCAACTAATGAGTTGCATGAAGCGGTTTTACTGTTAAAGCCTATTGTGAATAGAGTTAGACCAGAAATGTTTTTTGATAACACCCCCAAATTGGTCGCAGCGAGATAAGGTCCGGGGCGTGTTTACTTCTCACAGATAAATAACACAAGAATATAAAATCGAACGACCAAAAAGGTCGTTTAGGCAAAACGATACATAGATTTAACAAAGTAATTGTTACACAAGCCGAAAGCTTAACTTGTTCACTTGATCAATACAAAATTTTTTATTTTATTTTTGCACATAACAGATAACAAAATGAAATGCTACAAAATCTTTCTAATGGCATGACATCCAAATTAAAACCACCAACTTATTCCATCGACAACCTCGTGCTACTATTGCTCCCTGAAAAACATGTAGCTTTAAAACGTCAACAAACAATAGAAGGCGTGAATTTCATAGGTTTGATAATATCAAATATTGTTAGGATCTCCTGGTAGTTATAGTTTATTTTCTAAGTCTGACCCGACTATAATGACCCACTAAATCACATTTTCATGACTCGGGTTCTAAAGAGAATTTATGCGAAACGATATTTTGAACAACTTTCCAGTTCTGTCCGAGACCCGAAACTCGACCGAAATGGGCGAAAAAGCACTCGCATCAGATCTGATGCAGTGTATTAATTACCAAAAAGCCAGATTTTGCCCCCGCCTTACGACCCGTTATCACTCGCTTTTAGACTTAAAGAACCTCGCGGGGAAGTAAAACGACCTTCCGAACGACTTTCATGTTTCGGCCGAAGGCCGAAACGGACTCGAAAGTGCCGCAAATACCATCTTAAAATCCTGACAGAAACCACTAACTTAACAAATGCTGGATTTTTATACCTCGAATATATACCTCGTTTTCGCTCTAACTTTTTCGTTATAAATCCGTTTGACAAGTTTCTTACCTTTTCGGAATCGTCGTGAATCATACTACTTTATAAAAATATAAAATAATGTGTTATATATACGAATTTTGGACAGAATCTTTGAGTGACCTTGTTGAATCCATTTTTAACCTTGCTTTTATACCTTACTACTTTTGTAGTTAATCATTTTTACACCAACTTAATATGGTACAATACTTTCTCATCCCTTTTAACATGATATTAGCAATATCTCAACATATATAATAGTGTGCAAAATGATCATTACAAGTAAAAACTCCATTTACATGTTAAAAATCCTACATGGTGATTCAAGCTACAATAGAACTAACATATGCATAAAATGAATATTGAAAGAACACAAAGGGTTCTAGATGACCTTATGGTGTATGATGATGATGATCAATGTAATCTAAACCCTTGTTTAGATAAAAATCCAAAGCTTGCACCAAAGAAAACCCTAGTTTTCTTAAATAAACCTTAGCTTTCCAAGTGAAAACCCTAGCTTCCCTTTTCTTGATTAAAGCTTGAATATGGTTAACCAATGCTTGGAAATATCTTAGAATGTCTTAGATATGATGTGTATAGGTGTGTATAGGTTGTATAAAATTTGGTATGGATTTATTATAAAGAGGTGTTTGAGCCGTGGGCTTGTAGAGAGCAAAAGAGAGAGTTGTGTGAAATTTTACTAAGTAAAATGAAGTGTATGTTATCTTTCTTTAGGAGTGCAAGACTTATATGTATAAAAACTAGTCAATAACACTATACAAGACAAGATGAGTGATTTAGGGAAATAGTTGGTCAAGGGTATGGGAAGCATGGGAGGTATGGCTTCATTTAATGCAAAGGTGATGTACAAAGACCTAGTTGCAAGATTTCTTTCATTTTTCTTATATAACCTTGTATACATTGCACTAATTTCGGCATATATATGTTATATATGATATATTTTTGTAAAATTTGAGTATTGGGTATAAATGTGGGTATTTGTTGAAGCGTAGAAAAGTTTTGGTGGTTCCGGGAGTGCCTAAACGCATTTTATTGCGAAACGAAATCAATTTACGCAACCAATAAAAATAAAATGAACAAAGTTAATAATTATCCTCAAAATAATTACTTAACCTTTGCTTGATGTAAACATTTAATTATTTGATGCCCGTTTACATTGAACGCTAATTTTTAATTTACGCGATTTAACCTAACGTTTACGATTTCAAGCAAACACGTACAATACAAAAGGTACACTGTGGATTTGTTGATGTCGTCAATGACTTGAAAACACAGGGTGTTATAGACTTCCCCCGTTAAACGAGCCTTGTCCTCAAGGCTCACGATGCAGCCGAGGGCGTGACGTCATCATACTTCGAACACAAGGCACGAGAACGGCCACTAATGGACGTTTTGAAAATCATAACTCGTTGCATTATTTAAAAATAGATTAGATTTACAAGATTCAAAAGAAATTAAACATTTGCGGAAGCGTAAGTAAAATGTAGCGGAAGCATTATTAAGTTTTGAAAAGGTCACGAGTATGAATGAGGAATAAAATCTTGATAATGGTATCATATTGCACGTAGACTCCACATAGCACGTCAAGAAGTCCAAAGCTAATCACCTGAGAAACACATGCTAAAAACGGTCAACATAAAGTTGATGAATTCATATGTTTAAGTAAAACATTTATGAGGCTCAAAAACGTTTAGCGAATATAGCTTCACTCAAAGTATTATGAAAAGCATTTAGCAATTTGAAACGTTCAACGAAAGCAGTGTGGACCACAAGTTACACAACGTATGTGACAGTTATAACGAATACAACTTCACACAAAAGTATTTATTGTTGCACTAAGCTCATGACACCGATGCTAATAACAATCAGGGCATATCATATCATGCCACATAGTATTACTGCCCTTAAACTCGGTTCCCAAAACCAAAGACCACCACAACGCACAATCGACATGACATATATCCGTTTGTTCGCAGCTAATTTAGAACCAAACCAGATAGGGGTAATTAGTCCTAATAGATCTATCTATGCATTCGCGCTCACTTAACCAATCCAATTGGTCATAGGTGACTAATGGTTCATGATAGTTTGGGCAATAGTGGTTTGTAAGCAAAACTTAGGCAACACATAAACAAGAAACGATAACAGAAAACACTTGTGTCCAATGTAAAAGTAACCAACATATTCGTAAAAGCTTACAGTACTTAAATCCATAAGTAAAAACGAGTGTGATATCAATCATGTAATGAGTTTGTAATCAACGTATAAACGAGTTTGAAATTCAGTAACGTAAACGAGTTTGTAAACGAGCATGTTTCTCACCCCAAAAGTATATGCAAAACAAGTAAAATGTGGGGCTATGAACTCACCTTGATGTTGCAGAGCAACTAGCGAAATGCAAATAATAAGCACAGCACAAACGAAAAACGGAACGGCTCGACCAAGAAGTTGCGGTTTATCTTAACGGCTATACCCTACTAGATTAGGATGATGACATTGGGTTTTTCCGATGGAGGGATACATCAACGCGACACGTTGATCAGGATTTGATTTCGAGTTGTAATGGTTTGGTGGTTGGTTAAATAAAATAAATCAAAAAGCAAACGCAAAGTATGTAATATATTCCGTACATATTACATATGAAAAATGTACAATTATATAATTCATATGGTGAATTATATAATAAAGACAAACAATCAAAAGAATAAGTCGCAGTATATAATACTTTACAAGTATTATATAATAAACATGATTAAAATAATTGGAACAAAATAATTCGACACGTGTTCGGAAATCACTAATTAAATAAATAAAAACGTTCTTACATAAAAGTAAACGTACGTTTTAAAGTTACGAATTATATAAACGATGTTTCTAAAACATTTACAAAAGTTATGATTTTATTCTTTTAGTCGGTAATTATAAAATAATATTTTATAATTTAGTATTTCGTTTCCTTGACGGGTTTTAGCTAAAATAGTTATCTCATTTGTAAAAGTATATTTCTCGTTTATTCACCGGTTTATTGTATAATTACAATTTAATAATCTTAAAACTATACAACTTTGTCATTTTATCGAGTTTCTGAAATAATAGAAGTTTTAGTGAAAAATTACCAAGTATAGAAATTTATAAAAATTTCGACATGACCTTTTCGTTTATATGACGTTTCCTATTTTTATAAAATTCAACGTTTTCCCTTAATCAATCCATGTTCTACATATTTAACATAACACATTACATACACACTAAAGTATTAGCAATACATTTTACAACATATTAACAACTTTCATTGTTGTAGAAAATATATATATTTAGACGAGATCGAACGAGAACAAAATAAATATACTAAATACGCCATAGAGGTTGTTGTCCCAAACGCACCCTTTGGGACCATTACACAACAAAACAAACACCCACTTAGGGCTGTTAAACTCAAAACCAAACGCACCCTAGTGAATTATTTAAACCAAACGCACCCTAGGCTGACATTTACAAAACCAAACGCACCCCTTTGTGCAGTTTTTAAAACAAACGCACCCTGGTTGTTAACCATAAAAATAGACGCACCCTTTTTGGTGACGAGAAAAACCAAACACACCATTGGGTGCTGACCTTAAACCCAACGCACCATTTGGTGCTAGAAAAACTAAATGTACTCGTGGTGTTAACCACATAAACAAACACACCCTTGTGGTGCGGTGGCTTCCAAGCGCACCCTTTGGGCTGATGGAAACCCAACGCACCCTTTGGGCTAATGAAAACCCAACGTACCTTTTGTGGTGCTTTCTGGTGGAGGGATGACGGTTGTGGTGGTGTCTCGGCTGTGATGATGATTGAGGTGGTGACGAGGGTGACAAGGGTGATAGTGATAAAGGTGGTGGCGTGGAGAGGGTGACGTGGTGGCTGAGTGGTGTCGGCTGGTGGTGAGTGGATGACGTAATGGTGGTAGCGTAGTGGTGTTGGTGGTTATAGTGGTGATAACGAAAAGATGGTGATGGGAATGATGGTGATGAGGGGCGGCGGTGGTTGGCCGGAAATCTCACGGGAGATGGGGGCGGCGCCGGAAGTGGAGAGAGGAAAGGAGTGTGTGTGAGGCTAGGTTTATTAATGACGAGGAACCCTAATGATTTTAGTATTTATACCCAAAACATGTACAAATTTGTGACTAGTGAATAATAGTGTAGGGTTAACATTGAAAATATTTACACAGGGACCAAAAGTGTAAATTTTGTTAAATAATGGTTCGGGACTCGTTTACGCTAGTTAACGGACGATTCAAAATACGAAAGTTTCACCGTTGCGTTCAGAATGATTTTTCCATGAAAATGAGTATTTACTCGACTATTATTTTATAAATGTTTTTATAAAATATATTTAAAATAATTATTATTTATTTGGTAGCCATTGGGTGTCACGGGTAAGTTTTGTTCGTAAAAATGAAGCTTTATTTTGAATATTCACGTTTTTAAATAAACGATTTTTAATAAAATATTAAATAATTTCTCAACTATTTTTATTTAATAAAAAGTGATAATTATTTATATAAATTTAATTATTTTTGTGTCGGTACGCGTTGTGTTTAAAATTTTGCGAGGGCATTTTAGTCGTTTTTTGCTTGGTTTCGAGTCTCGGGTAAAACTAAAAAGTTGTCTGGAATATCGTTTTATGTTAAACGCTAGTATACCCCCATAATTTATAACTCATTTTGACAAGTCGTTTTTGATAAGTCAGCTTAAGAATAACATATATCTTCTCGTTTTCTAGTCAAATAAGTTTAAAAAATAAATTTGTAAACGAGAGATAATAATAATAAATATGATTTATTATTTAAATATATTTTGACAAATTTTCTGGTTACGTATTAATCGTTGTTATTTGACAGAAAAAAGGCCAAAACATCAAAAAGTCAGGTCGGAACAAAAAAGTCAAAGGGTAAAATAGTAATTTAAAATTCTGAAAATTGCCGGTTGTGACAAAATGAATCAAATGTGTAATTTTTCAAAACGCCTC